>CANXYI012127407.1:0-14743 GCA_948208565.1 Hura crepitans
ATAGTGCCTATTAAAGGCCTTGTAAAATCACGGGTCAAAATTTCGAAGGCAATTAAGGTTACTTTTCACTCGCATAATTATGAAATTCCAAACAAATATCAAATGACCTCATAAAATTAAATTCCCTCACTAATAGACTTATTGGAATTTTCGACCTTCAATATATGATATTTTCAAGTCCATCCATGCACATCCTGAGCCATTCATAGCACAATGTAAACTAAGGTTACTATTCATTAGTTCTTGCCCTAAAATGACATATTGGTTCTGCTAAAACTTTTAATTATTTCATTTTCACCAATTTCTAGCCTATCAAAGTTTTATGACTAGTACTCTCCCTTTTGGCCATGATAAGTTACCCCAGCCTAGAGAGATACTATTCATGCCTCGAGAGTACTATTCCTAAAACTGAGATTCACGAGTGTTATAATATTTCCCCTCTTAAGAAATTTCATCGTCAAAATTAACTAGTGAGAATAGATTTGGATACTGAGCTTTCACCTACTCCTCACTTTCCATGTGGTTTCCTCAATCTAGTGATGCTTCCACCACACTTGCACTAGTGGTATAGACTTATTCCTTAATTCTTTAACTTCTCTAGCCAATATTTGCATAGGCTCTTCTTTACATGTCATATGTGATTGCTCCTAAATCTCCTCTGCAAGTATTACATGTGAAGGATTAGACCTATACCACTTCAAAATTGAGATGTCGAATATGTCATAAATTTACCACAATTTAGGTGATAAGGCTAGCCTATAAGCTATTAGGCCCATGCATTCTATAATTTCATATGGATCAATGAATTTGGGACACAATTTTCATTTCTTGCAAATCTAAATATCTTTTTCCATGGTGATACTCTTAAAAACACTCTTTCACCAACCTCATATTCAATATGTTTCCACTTTAAGTCAGCATATGACTTTTGTTGCTCTGTAAAATCCTTTAACCTTTCCTTAATGATTTTGACTTTTTCTTTTGTATTCCTGATAAAACTAAGTCCCATGGCTTGCTTTCACCTATTTTGCTCCACTAAAGTGAAGTTCTATACTTTCTACCATATTGTGCTTCATAAAGGGCCATGCTTAAACTAGCTTGAAGGCTATTATTGTAGGCAAATTCAGCAAAAGATAAGTACTAATCATAGCTCCTTTTAAATTCAATGGCATAATTGTGTAGAATATCTTCCAACACTTTTATCAGTTATTCTAACTATCGATTTGTCTATAGATGGAAAGCTGTACTGAGAGTTAGATGAGTACCCAAAGCCTCTTGTAGTTTATTCAAAAACATGGAAGTGAATTGAGGGTTTTGATAAAAATGTTCTTTACTAGCACTCCGTGGAATCTTACGATCTCATTTATATACAAGTATGCTAAAATTCTCTAAGGAATAGTCCATTCTAACTTGAATACAGTGAGTTGTCTTGGTTAACTTTTACCCAATCACCAAACTACATCACATTTGTTCCTAGTCATTGGTAATCCCATCACAAAGTCCATGGTAACCTTTTCCCACTTTTTTTCTAGGATTGCTATTAGGTGCAACAATCCAGAATGAACTTGATGTTTTGTTTTCATTTGCTGGCATATCAAGCATCAAGTCACATACTTTGCCATATCTCATTTCATTCTTGACCACCAACAGTGAGTTTTTATATCATAATACATCATCATTCTTCTTAGGTGCACTGAATATAAAATATCATGTGCTTACCTAAAGATCTATGTTCTCACTTTTTTATCCTAGGTACATAGTCTATAATAGAAGTATAGGTATTTATCTACCTTGATTTCAAATCTATGGTCTTCCCCACTTTGACTTTACTTATTATCTATATAAGATGGTTACTTTCCATTTGTGCTTCTCTTACCTATTATTTAAAGTTAGGTTTCACCTACAGTTTCAATAAAATTGCATTATTCTTAACATACTCCATTTTGGCCTTCATAGCTTTTATAGTAGTTGTGAACTTCCAACTCAAGGCATTAGCTACTATATTAGCTTTCCTGAGATGATAGTCAATCAAATAGTCATAATCCTTTATCAATTCCATCGAACATTGTTACCTTACATTCAACTCTCTCTATGTGGGGAGGTATTTCATGCTTTTATGGTTGGTGTAAATGTATCACTTTTCAACATATATGTAGTGTCTCCACACTTTTAGTGCAAATATGATGGCATCCAATTCTAGATCATGTGTTAAATAGTTTCATTCATGTGGCTTTAGTTGCCTTGAAGCATAAACTACCACTTTCCCATTCTACATCAGAACACATCTAAGCTTATTATGCAAAGCATCACTATAGGCAATAAAATCCTTTGCTTGCTCCAGTTGAGTGAGAATTGGAGCTTCTATTAACATTACTTTAAACTTGTCAGAGCTCGCCTAGCATTTCTCATCCCATGTGAATCTTGCATCATTCCGCAATAATCTTGTTAATGGAGCTACAATCATTGAGAAGTCCTTTACAAACCTCCTGTAATAACCAGCTAATTCTAGGAACCTTCAAATTTCTATCACATTCAAAAGAGGCTTCTATTCCAATAGAATTTTAACCTTACTCAAATCAACCATGATGCCCTTTGCTAAAATTATATAGCTTAGAAAGGCTGCCTCCTTTATCCAGTACACACATTTACTCAGCTTAGCATAAAAGTTGCTTCACTCTTAGGGTTTATAACAAAATTCTCAATTGCTGCTCATGCTCTTCTCTACTTTTAGAATACACCAAAATGTCATCAATAAAGACTATAAAAAATTTGTCCAAGTATGGCTTGAAAATTCTGTTTATCAAATCCATGAAAGTTGTAGGGGCATTAGTGAGCTCGAATGGCATCACTAAGAACTTGTAATACCCATATCTAGTTCCAAAAGCCGTCTTTAAAATATCAGATTCCCTAAACCTTAGTTGGTGATACCTTAATCTCATAATAATATTAGAAAATACATTAGCAACTCTGAGCTGGTCAAAGAGATCATCAATTCTTAGTAATGGGTACTTGTTCTTGACCATCACCTTATTCAACTATTTGATGTCAATACATAGTCTAAGGGATTCATCTTTCTTTTTAACAAAGAGCATTAGTGCTCCCTATGGTGAAGTGCTTGGCTTGATGAAGCCCTTATCTAACAATTCTTTCAATTGCACCTTGAGCTCTCTCAATTTTTTAGGTGCCATCTAATATGGAGTAATAAATATAGGAGTAGTACTAGGATACACATTAACTTCAAAGTCAAGCTCTTATTGTGGTGGCAGTGTAAGGAGTTTATTGAGAAATAAATTAGGAAATTATGACACTACGAGTATCTGGTTAAGGATTGATTTTTTGTTATTTTTGTTAACCAAATGAGCTAGGTAAGCCTCGCATCCCTTTCAGATTAGTCACTTAGTTGTCACCCTTGTGCTAAGATTAGATAAGGAATTTTACTCACTAACAATTGTCACTTCATATCCCTTTGTTATCTTAAGGGTAAGCCTCTTTTGCCCGTAATCAACTATTACCCAGTGTTTAGACAACCAGTCAATGGCTAAGATAACATCAAATTCATTAAAGGGAAATTTAATAAGATTAGTAGGAAATATTTTTTCTTAGACTATTAGAGGATAGTTTCTATAGATCCTATTGACTATCACATTTTGCCCAATTAGGTTGCTAACTAGGATGTCTATTTCGTGGGTTCAAATTTTAAACCCCTATTCTGTGTTTGTGTGGTGCATATGTGTGAATGAGTATATCATGGATCTATCAATGCTAAAATAAGTATATTAACTTAAGAAAAGGTACTAACAATAACATCAAGTGCCTCTATTCCCTTACAAGCTTGGATAGCATACTAGCATGCTGGTGCCCAAGCCTTTGATCTAGTTCTCTAACTAGTACCCAACTTGTCATTCTTACTTTCTTTCTAGCCTTTCTTAGGCATCGGAGAAAAAGCCTAGAACTGGGTGGTATCTACCTACTTTTTAGGACAATCTCTTAGGTAATAATCTATAGCTCCACACATATAGCATTCTCCTTGTCTCATTTGCCAACACGGTACCTAATATTTCATACTACATGTCTCACACACTAGGGGCCCACTTCTCATTATAGATACTGGGGTATTAATGGCATGTTGTAAAGGTCCAGGCCAAGATTAAGATTCTTAACTTGACCTTTGTATTTAGCCTTGCTTCTAGGACTATTGTAGGCCCTTAAGACCTTTTTGCTTTTTGCCCATAATAGGCACTTAGTTGGTCTAGCCTATAGTGAAAGGCCTCTTCTTCTAGAAGACCTCTTTCTTTTCCTTTACCATTTCTTCCATATCATGTGCTGCTAACACTAAGGATGTGAATTCTTAAATCTATGTTGTCACAATCTACATCCTCAACTCCAAATTGAGTACCTTTTTGAACCTCATACAATATTCATCTTCAGTAAGTACCAGTTCTTTTGCATAGAAGTCTTTCTAGTATTTTGACATGAAGCTCCACCCTTGCTTTAAATCTAGGAACTCCTACCACTTCTTATCTTGATAAATCTCTCATATATACCTCTTTTTGAACTCCTTGAGGAAGAATTCCCATGAAAAATCTATTGTAACCTTTCTCCTTTATGTAGTATCCCACTAGTGGAAAGCTTTTTCCTTGAGGTGTGAGGTGGCACACATTAAATTCTCCTCTAGGGTACACTTTAACACCTCTAAAATTCTAATTGCTCGCTCTAACTAGTATTTAGCCCTAGCAGCATCATCCTCTGTTGTTCTTCCAAAGTCCATAGGCCTCATTTTTTTTACCCTCTCTAAATAGGTCATATGCAATGTTACTAGTTAAGGGGGTTGTGTTAGGGTTGGTGGTGGCAGTGGTGGAGCAATAACTATAGTGATATGCCTCAATAAGTCTACTATCTACTATAGTAGTACTAGCAAGGCTTGTGTCTATGCCTATGCTTAATGAGCTGTATCACTTAGCATGGGTATGGCTACACTTGCCTCTAGCCCAAATAAAGTTATCAAAACATAGCTTGCCACCTCTTCCCTTTATTCTAGCAAGGTTAGCTTACTCATCTTGCTTTATTACAAAAGAACAATTAATTAGCCTCATACAGTATAGTATTATCAAGCATAAAACCCTTAAACCATGGAACTTATGTATGCAATGCCTGGGAATGCCTAAACTCTCTTTGTTACAACTAATATAATAGCCCCTACCTAATTTATGATAGAACCCCAAAAGGAGATGATACTTTCTTAAGGTTACCCATCTTGTATCTACCCCAACTGCCATTCATTTAACTTTTACTACCCACACTACTCACCTTAGAGTTCTAGGTTATTTTAGTTATATTCCTTTATTTTACATCTAATTATGACTATCATCTATTGTTATAGCCCTTTTATCTGACATTTCTCTAGTATACAAAAAATGTAGCTATATAATGGTTGCCTGAGTGAAAAACCAAAACTTTTAACCTATATAGAAGCACTTCTAAACTTATCATCAACACCTCACCAATATTTTAGACTTATATGGTCCCCTAATCATTTAGTCACATCACACAATCACAAACACAAAGTCTCAGACCTATATCATTCAAAAGCATATATACACTTTAGCTACATCTATAGGTCATTGAGTATAGACCATAATGTAGCAACCTGTATTTTGACTACATTTTTATTTTAGGCCTAAAATTGTATATACATGAGTGCCTTACTTTTATACATACAGAAATATATAGAACTTATACCCCTCTAGTGTTTGTTAGCAACATTGTAGGTATTAAGGCTGAGCAGCACTAATATCTCCTATATGCGAATCGAAACATTGATATGTTGAGTATAAACTCAATGGTGAACTTAATGTAATATATGTATTAAAGGCTACAATAACACAATAAACACATTATTTATTATGCATCATAGTTTGATCAACTTATTTGGCTCTACTTCTTTATTCTTAATTATACTAGTTAAGTCATGAAAATTATAGAGTTTATATTATGTGTACTTATCCCTTTTAGTCTATTTAATGCCTATACATGAAAGACTACACTTGAAACACTAGATAGTGGGATCCAGGATGTGTAGTGGCCCATATTTTGGACCATAGTAGCTGCACCTATCCAACTCTACCTAATACTAGGGATATGTTCATAAAAGCCTCCAAAATCGGAGCGGTAGCCATAAGTCCTAAAGGACCTCCCAATAGTTAATATAGTAGGATTAGCTCCATGGGACCTCCTAAATCCTAATCATCAAATTAATTAGCTAGATAGTAGGGATCAGTCTTTTGGGACCTCTTAAATCAACAACAATATAAGTAAGCAAGGTATAATGTGTATAGAAGTGCCATTATATGTGTATATGTGTATGTTAGCTTATAACACTTTGTCACATACATAGGCTTCTCATAATCACTGTAACATAAATACACAAGTGTTATAAGCTAACATACACACATACACATATAATGACACTTTCACACACACTTTCACACATAAAATCATGCACTTACACAATTACACACACATATTACACTAAATTCACATACCTAGGGTGTCAAAACACCCTAATTCACAACTTTAAGCCTTTATTTGCCTTTCCTCTCCAAGCTTTTCCTCTTTGCTTATAAACATACACCTTTTTAAGGTTTAGAAAAATCCCAAAAATCCTACAGAAATCTAAATAGAAAAGTAATTACATGGTTGACCTTAGTTTACTTAGGACTACGTAAAATAAAAATGAAAAGTGAAATAAAAACACTTACATAAAAAAGAATTTGATAATATGCACCAAGTGTTTATATATCAAATTCTAGCCTCTATTTTTAAATTCTCTTAGTGGGAATAGTTTCAAGAGATCATGGAGGTAAAGAATGATATAAACTTTTGTGGAATTGGGCTAAATTTGAGGGTTGAAGTGAGGAAAAAAAAGAAAGAGGAGAGAGATAGGTGGCATCAGGTTTAGTGGGGCAGAGGAAGAGGATAAATGCTTTGGCACATAGGAGACTCCCTATATATGCCTTAGCTTTTATATTAAACACATGGATAGGACAGATTGTGCCACGTGTCAATCTAAGGGCTAGTTTTAATTTGATTTTCTTTTACACTTTAGAAATTCAAAATAATTTCTCAAGATCTCTAAAAATTATTTTCTTAGTGCCAAAAATTCTCGATAGTGCTCATTAAGGTTCCTAAAAAATCTCAACAAAATAAAGAAAGAAGATATAGAAATACATGTGTACAGATGATTAGTAATTAGATAATATAGCATAGTGTGTAGAGACATAAAGAGGATATTTATGTAAATGCATATAGGTACATAACCATTAAATAGATTAATAGATGACTATATATTATTAAAAAGGGAATGCAAATATAAAATTTCATTGTAATATAGAATATAAGTTTTGTAGTCTTAGAATACACCATTAAGCAATTGTGCTAAGTGTATTAGTTTCTTAATGATATGTGGGTTGATGATTTGGCCAAGAAAATTAATAGATCAAGTCTAAGTAATAATAAAAGTTTATTTTTTACCTGAACATATAAGAAAAATCCACCACGAACATTGTTTCACATGCGGGATATGCACTTGCATTAATATTTATTAATTGTTATATAAGGTTACAAGTATATGTTTAATGATTCAGAGTTATTGTAAATGATGCAAAATATGTATTTGTATAATAGTTTTAGATTAATTTATTCAATTTGAGTATATACATAATAATTATACTAATTACTTATTAAATAATAAGAATATTGATGATTCATTACACTTGTGTTAATTCAACATAATGAGTGTATTTCATATATGCTAAAGGACTTTAATTATTCTATAATTTGAGACACTATAGTTATACTAAGTAAATTAAGTAGAGAATGCAAATGAAATAAAAGATATGAATGGTAATCAAATCGAATTTGTGACATCTAACACCTAAATCAAGACATCGATTTGGTATAAGGGTGTTATACTTCTATTGCAATAAGATTTGTTATTGGAGGTGAAATTCCAAGGCTTAATCTTGAATCTCGTAAAGAGTAGAAGCATTAGGATGTGTAATGCCCAAGAATCTTGGTTTCATGAATAGTATTTTTGAGGCATTAATAGCATTTCTCGAATAATGGGGTCATATTGATGATGCTAAAGCCAAGTACAAGCTATAAAACTTTAATGGGAAAATTAACGATGAAAATGAAATTATTAGAACTTTTAGCATAACAAATAAATCATTTTACACTTATATATAGTGAATAGTAACTATAGTTCACATCATGCCAAAAATTGCTTATGATGTACCTAGATGGACCTAAAAATAACATACCCTGAAGGTTGAAAATTCTAAATAATATAATGGTCAAGGAATTGGAATTTTCTATGGTTGTTTGATATTTAACCGAATTTTCTTAATTATATGAGTGAATAGTTAACATAGTTTCCTTTGGTGTTTTGACCCAAGATTTTAAGGGTCCTTAAATGGAGTAAATAGTTAATTTTTGACATTAAAAGTATGATTTTTTGAGACTTCTAAAATTTATTTTGTATTTTTTAAGTTTAAACTATAAATAAAATTAATTGAGGCCATCTGATTACCACGTTGTGTGGTTGTGGCCACTAACCTATATAATATAAATTTTTTATGGTGTGTGCATGTGTATGGTGGCTAGATGCACTCATCTTCTTCCCTAAATCCTTAAAAAACCAAAGTTACCTCACGCTCTCTCTCTCTTCCCTTCTTTTCTTCATTTCTTACCTGAAATATATCAAAATCCTTTTATATTATATGGAAATTGATCTTTACAACATTTAGAACGTGATTTTATCCATAATTTTGTGAGAATAAAGGGTTTTAAGGAGAAATTGGACCTTTAATAGTTTAGGGTTTTAAGGAGAAATTGGACCTGTTTCAAAAATCAAGTATTTTTTTAGGTAACTAGATACGCTCTAAATAATAAGTGAACTTTTAATTTTAAAGTTGGATGTGTATATATTTTTCTACAAATTTTTCTAAATTTTAATATATTATGGACTTTAGAGAATGAGCAAAGGCACAAGAAAGAAGTGAAGTGAGGCCATAGAATTAATCCTAAGGTGACATAGAGCATCTTTATAAGTGTATTCGATAAAACATATGCCTTATTCCTTGAAATGTGTGATTTCCATAATAGGTGTATTTTAGGGTTTAGCCGTATTTAAGGGTTAGTGTAACCCTAAATTGTTTCTTATGGTATTTTAGGATTTAGAGAATGATAATAGAACTAACGGAATAAAAAATAGATGAAAAATTAAAAAAATATGGAGGATTGAGAATGGTGAACATAATATGGAACAAGTAGGGACATAGTGGTAATTTCTTAAATTATTGTATAATTGGTGTACAATAGATCTTAATGACCTAAAACAAATCGTTATGAGCTATGTTAAAATGTACACTGATGTTGGCACAAAATGATATATGTATGAGACAAATAATGTACATGTACATGTCAATTAATATAGGATGTATAACATGTATGTCTATGTGTGTATTAAGACATAATGTGTGATGTTGTAAAGGTGGTTGTAATTGATATGTAATGGTAAATAAATTTAGCAATAGAAGTAAGGAAGTGAAAAAATGAGTGTGGCAAAGTGCCATATTAACTTGAGATAACAAAGTACATAATGGATTTATAATGTAAAGTATAAAGACAATATTGATAAGGTATTATAAAGTAATCAAAATTCAACTAATGAATTGAATAAATATAAAAACAATTAGAACGATAGTAGAATGGCCCATGTACACTACATAATTCACTAGATAAGTTGACCGGTTAACTAGGAGATAGTAGCTGCTAGGGCATTTTGAGCCTAATTACCTATTGTAAGTCACCTTATTGAGACATTTATGGTCATGATTGAGATATTTATGGATAGGATTAAGAACTCTATGGTCAGGATTGAGACTTTTGTGGCCAGGATTGAGGCTTTCTTGGTTTGGATTTGATACCTATCAAGTCAATAGACCTATGTGGTAAGGATTTGAGAGCTTTATGGTTAAGATTGAGACTTTTGGGTCAGTATTTATTAATTATATTTAAGTTTAATATATTGATATCTAGTTACTTAGCTAGTGTAGCAATGTAGAGGTCCTAGATGTGGATCACTATATAATAGGGCCCGATATCTAGTTTTGGATATTCGTCTCCAAAATATGGGTTGAAATAAGAATGACATTAATGCACCTTAATGGTATAAGATGTGGACAATAGTATATGTGATACTTAGGTAAATGGTTCAAGACTTAACAGGAATAACATAATGTAATAAGGTTAATAACACATAAGTTACTAAAAATAAACACATACATTGACACATATAGTTAACAATAAAATGGTAATAGAATTAGATTAACCAGAGGCAACATGGGTAAGAATTAAACCTAAAGGATATAGGCATGAATGAGAGTTTACATACATGATGACATAAATACATGATTAAATGTGCACATGTTTTATCGATTACACCACTAAGCATATTGCTTAGCGCATCATGTTTTCTCAATGAGTAGGTCATAGATAGATCTGGCATTAACCTAAGCCTCAAAAGATAGAAGTGTAGTCGAGATAACCTCCTTAGTTGGTATATATTTGATGTAGATTTTGTATGATTTATTCTTAAAGACTAGCACTCATCAATGTATATGTAGGGTATAGTTTAAGTGTAGTTACATGTATATATATATACATATATTTGTAAACTATACAAACAAGTGTTTATAATATATAATTATTATATGATGTATGCTTGTTATAGTAGGATGTTGAGGTCATGATAAATGTGTTGTGATTAATGATATAATTTAAGAATGATGTGTGTTCATCAATGATGTTTGTGACTGTAATGCCCATGTTTTGAGGGTTTATAAATCGTGCCACTAGGTTTAGGGAGTGTGCTAGAGTATCGGGTCACTACTACATAAATTGAGGCAGTGGCATTGGTCATGAAACTTTGAGGGGCTTTAAAGTGATGCAGAAGGAAAAATTTTTAAATTTATTAGAACCAATAATTCATTTCGGGCAATGGGCTACTGATCTATGTAAAAAAATTTAGTCAGGCCTGTAACAATCCGAGATTTGCCTGGATAGACCCGAAAATGATGGACCCTAAAGCTAAAAAATTCTATTGAGTCTATTAGTGGAAGAATTTTTTTAATTCTGAGGTCATTTGTAAATTCTTATAATTTTTGAGGTTAGCACAGAAATTAAGGTAGTCTAAAAACTGTACTATCAATGGAATATGGCCACAAAAATTTAAGAGCATGTAGAGGGGTTTAAAAATATGAATTTTAAAATGAGCGGTGTAATTTTTTGCAATTAGTGTGAATTTTGGTGAATTTTTGAAGTTTTGCTAAAAATTAAGCTATTTTGGGATGGTTCTCAAGGTTATGGGACCTACTTGTCGTATGCCAGCTAGCCTAAGGGCCATGACATATGGCAAGGCATAGTGACAAGTGGAGAAATCCACTCATAAAAAAGGAAATATTTTCCTCTCTTGGTTGCTAGAATGAACGCTAGCCTGGGGGGAGAATTCCATTTTCTTCATCTTACTCAACCTGTTTTAGCAAACTACCACCACCAAAAATTCCTCCTATGTTAAAGAATTTCTTGAAAAAGAATAAAGGCCAAAAGAGCTCCTATGAATAAATTAAAAATCCTTATAGCTTTAATGGTTAGAAGCTATCTAGCAAGCCTATTTAGTGATTTTTCAAGCCTTCTCCTTAGACTTTCTTAGTTGTTCTTGGATGTAAATTGTTCTTTGTGATGCCTAACTTCTATAGGGATATGTATGGTCTTTTGTTTGAGGTGAATTGCGACAAGGAAGGCCTTGAGAAAAAGGGAAGAAGACACTATGAGGGGCTAGACAGCTAGTGGAAGTGAAGGTTTCAAGCATCCTCCTTAGCAAATAAGTGAATTCAGGCCTTTTCTTCATGCCATATGACATATATAGGACTAGAACTATGTTGTAATAAGGTTGAATTAGGGATTAAATGATGGATTCTCTTAGTTACATAAATTTCTTATGGATAAATAGGGCAACTAGGTGTTGAATTAAGAGATTACTTGATGTAAACTTGACTTCCATAGATAAATTCTTATTGGTTGAGAGCATTATAGATAATGCCTATGTGTGTATGTGTGAGTGAAGTTACTTATTTGGCATGTATAACTAGCTTTAGGCTATGGGGAACCACAGTGTGATATCTAGATAGTTGATCAATCTATGTATAGTTGAGAATTAGGTGATGGCCGAGACATACATCATGCATGGATTATCTAAATTACCATGAGAACATCTTTTTGAATGCATAAATATGATGAGAACATGTGTAAGTAATTAGGTGTATGTAGAAATGTGCAAAAGTGTGTGTTTATGGCTTATATATAAATGTACCCGAGAGCATTAGCTATGAAAGTATTAAGAAACCTTTAGTATTTTGATTGAAATGAATGATTGTCCTAAACTTAATGTTGTGACATGAATTGGCTTGAATTTAAATGTGTAAGTAATGATTTACACTTTGGTTAAGACATAGGTGAGGTAAAGGCACATAGAATGGTATGAAAATAGTGGTAACATGTATGTAAAGGGTAACATGACATGATATAATTATATGAGTTATGTTGGCTTAAGTTAATTTGTATGAAATTAGTTAATGTACATATTTAAGTTGGCATGAAATGTAGTTAAGAATTGGCATGTACAATGGCCTTAAATTTGACTACAAAATGGTTAAAAAGTGACTCATAATTTGCCTTTAGGGGTTATGACTTGTGAGTACATTACGTGCCTATAGTTGGTGCCTATGGGGGTTATAATGTGCATTTGTGTTTAGTGGCTTTATACCTATGTTTTTGCTTGAGAAATGTCCTAATGATTTTATGGCTTAGGGCTTATAAACTTTGTATAAATAATGCTGAAAACTACACTGAAAAAGGATAGGAAATGAACTTAAAAATGGTTGTTAAAACTTGACGTAATGACCTATAACTGTCCAGTTTGACCCTTACCTAAATAAAAAATACCACTAAATAGAAAATGGCAAATAATTATGAAAAATTGATGGAATAAAATCAAGCATAATATACCATAATTAATTACAATTACAATTTTTGAAAACACTTTTGAGAATTCATGCAATATAACCTAATTGTGGCCATACCAAACTTGGTTAAATGTCAATTGTGCCATAAAATTTATAACTGTCAATTTTTGACTTAAAAATATTATAAAAGGTTCATCAATAAAGAAATGGACATAAATTGAGGATAAATGGCTCATTATTTAGACACCCACTTAAGTGGTTGACCGATCAAATTAGGAATCTTAGTAGTTATTACACTATCTATTTTTTAGATAGGGTTGACACAACGACCTAGGTACCTATTGGGGCCACTGTACTAGTCTATTAGATAGACAACTTCACTTTTTAAGCACCTAATACTAGCTCTTTGAGTTGTTGGTGTAGTGGTATAAGTCCTAAAGGGCCATTACACTAGTCTATTGGACATACCAGTCTGCTCGACAGACACAATCATCCCATTCAACTTATTTTACTGATGTAGTTATGTAGGTCTCGAAGGGCACTGCACTAGTCTATTGGAAAAACCATTCTACTAGGTAGGCACAATCATCCCATTTAACTTATTTTACTAGTGCAGTGATATAGGTCTCGGAGGGCCATTGCACTAGTCTATTAGACAGACTAGCCTACAGGGCAAACACAATCATCCCATTCAACTTATTTTATCTATGTAGTGGTGTAGTTCCTGGAGGGCCACCGCACTAGTCTATTGGATAGACTAGTCTATTGGGTAAAAATAATTATACCATCATTAACTCTTTAAATAAGGTTAGTATAACAGTAAAGGCCCTAGAGGATCACTGTACTTATCTATTGGATAGACCAATCTACTGGGCAAACAACACCATGCTATCTGCATTTTGGGTGTTATAATCTCATCAGACTATTACAACGGTCAGGGTCTAGAATGTGGATTACTGTACTATTTTTCATTCCCTTTAGGTCCAGCGTAAGTTAGTGACATTCTCCTACCTGGGCCAAATAAATTAATGAAATACATGCTAATGAATTAAATTAGGGATAATAAGCAATAAAAGGCTTAATTGGACATTAATATCTATATAATACTATAAATAGTACAACTAGGGATATTTTGGCAATTTTAGCTATATGGTATTTATTGACTTAATAATAAAGAATCATGAATGTTATCTTTAATAATAACTTGAATCTATAATTTGTTTGGTTTATGAAATTTAACTAAATGACTTAGTGGCATGAGTTGGTATAAGGGCATTTCAGTAATTTTGCATAGATAACATGTGTTACTTTGAATAATAAAATAACTTGAATGGTATTTTTGGAAATGGCTTAGATTCATAAGCTAATTGAGTTTTGGATGACTGTATAAGCACATATAAAGGGTTATGAATAGAAGCAGGGGTATTTTGGTCATTTAGTAAAAATGGTTAATCATGGGTCTAGTAAATAGATTTAAACAAGATTATCACTAATAATGGCAAGTATTCACAAGAGATAGAATATTAAAATATTATCTGAGTAATAATTAATATTTGTGTATGAAAGGTAGTGTGGTTTTCTTGATAAATATACTTTTAATTGATAATATAATAACCTGGTTGAATAAATAAATATAACTATTGTAGATTTGCATGATA
>CANXYI012127511.1:0-11958 GCA_948208565.1 Hura crepitans
ACATTCCTATTGTATTTGAATTCCCTGATGTCTTTCCTAAAGAGTTGCCAAGTTTACCACCTTAGAGAGAGCTTGATTTTGAGATTGAGGCATATCCTGGTATAGCTCTAACATCTATTGCCCCTTATAAAATGGCACCTACTGAACTAAAAGAACTTAAGGTACAGCTGTAAGAGCTATTAGATAAGCATTTTATCTGACCCAATGTATCTCCTTGGGGAGCACCTGTGCTATTTGTAAAGAAGAAAGACAAGGCGCTCAGGTTATGTATTGATTACAGGTAGCTAAACAAAATGACTATAAAGAATAAGTATCCATTACCCTGGATAGATGACCTCTTTGATCATTTAAGAGGGGTAGGTGTATTTTTTAAGATTGATCTTAGATCTAGATACCATCAGCTAAGGATTAAGGAGGCTGATATTCTTAAAACTACCTTTAGAACCCCGAACAGGCATTATGAGTTTTTAGTGATGCCATTTGGGCTCACTAATGCCCCAGCAGCCTTCATGGATCTCATGAATAGAGTTTTTCAACCTTAGTTAGATTAGTTCATGGTGGTGTTCATAGATGATATCCTAGTGTACTCTAGAAGCCAAGAAAAGCATGAACAGCATCTCAAGGTTGTGTTATAGACCCTGAGAGAGAGATAATTGTATGCCAAGCTTAGTAAGTGTGAGTTTAGCTGAGTGAAGTTATTCTTCTAGGGCACATAATTTCAATAGAGGGAATCAGAGTTAATCCCAGTAAAATATAGATAGTGCTAAAATGGGAATCACCTAAGAATGTAATTGAGGTGAGAAGTTTTTAAGGTTTAATTGTGTATTATAGGAGATTTATAAAATAATTCTCCATCATTGCCACTCTTTAGACTAGGTTGATTTGAAAGAATGTGAGATTTGAGTGGGAGGATAAGTGTCAAGCCAGTTTTAAGCAATTGAAAAATATGCTAATAGAAGCTCCAATCCTGATTTAACCTGAATAGGGTAGGGACTTTGTAGTTTACATTATGCTTTATTGAATGGCTTGGGAGGTGTATTGATGCAAGATGGGAAGGTAGTAGTGTATGCTTCAAGATAGTTGAAGCCATATGAGAGGAATTATCCTACTCATAACTTAGAGCTAGCTGCTATTATGGTTGCTTTAAAAATATGGAGGCACTATCTATATGGAGAGAAATGTTATATATATACAAATCATAAGAGTCTAAAATATCTTCTTACTTAGAAAAAACTAAACTTGAGATAGAGAAAGTGGTTGGAGCTAATCAAAGATTATGACTACTTGATTGATTACCACCTAAGGAAAGCCAATGTGGTGGCAGGTGTTTTGAGAAGGAAATTTATAATGGCTCTGAAAGCTATGAATGTGGCAATACACTTCAAAAGATGCTATGTTGGCTAAGTTACAAGTGAAGCCAGACTTTAGATAATAGATTAAAGAAAGTCAAATCAAAGATGAATAGATGGTTTAGATGACAAGCAAGGCTAAAGAGGGGAAGCCCATAGGGTTTGAGTTGATAGAAGATAGGTACCTATATTATCAAAACAGGTTATGTGTACCTAGTATAAATGACCTGAGGTTATAGATACTTAAAGAGGCATATGAGGCTCCTGATTCCAAGCACCCTAGGAGCACAAAAATGTATTTGGATCTAAAATTTTACTATTGATGGCTTGGTATGAAAAAAGATGTGGCAAAGTATGTTGCCAAGTGTTTGACATGCCAGCAAGTGAAAACTGAGCATCAAGTTCCTTCTAGATTGCTATATCCTACAGCAATACTAGAGTGGAAGTGGGAAAAGGTGATTACGGATTTTGTGATGAGTTTACCTTTAACCAGAGGTAAATGTGATACTATATGGGTAATTATTGATAGATTGAAAAAGATAGCTCATTTTATCCTGGTCAGGATGGATTATTCCTTAGAAAGGCTGGCTAGACTATATATGGATAAAATAGTCAAGTTGCATGGTGTGCCAATGACTGTCATTTTTGACAGGGATTCTTATTTTACTTCTAGATTTTGGAAGAAGTTACAGGTAGCTTTAAGCACCAGACTGGCTTATAGCATAACTTTTCATCCTTAGACTGACAAATAGTTAAGAGGGTGATACAGATACTTAAAGATATATTGCGAGGATGTGCTATTAAACTTATGGGTAACTGGGATCAGTACTTGTCATTGGTGGAGTTTACCTATAATAATAGTTACTAGATTAATTTGGGAATGGCCCTATATGAGGCATTATATGGTAGACGATGCAGGACTCCTTTATGTTAGAGTAAAGTTAGAGAGAGAAAATTTTCCAATGTAGATTTAATTAAAGATGCTGAAGAGGAAGTGACGTTAGTCAAAGAAAGGCTAAAAGTAACTATGGATTGATAGAAATCATATGCTAACCTGAAGTGGAGAGATATTGAGTATACAATTGGGGAAAAAGTGTTCCTAAAGGTTTCTCCATGGAGAAAAGTGCTGAGGTTTAGGAAAAAGGGTAAATTGAGTCCTAGGTTCATAGGACCTATGAGATCACATAAAGGGTTAAAACTCTAGCATACAGGCTAGCACTACCACTTGAGCTACAATAGATACATAATGTTTTCCATGTTTCTATGCTTAGGAGGTACAAATTGGATCCATCACACGTGATTTTGATAGTGAATATTGAGGTACAGTTGGATCTGAGTTATGAGGAGAAATCAGTACAAATTTTGGGTCGTGAAATGAAGAAGTTGAGGAATAAGTCCATACCACTAGTTAAGGTGCTATAGACATACCATAATCCAAAAAAAGCTACATGAGAGCCAGAAGAGTAGATGCAAGCTTAGTATCCTCATTTATTTGCTCCAAGTAATTTTGAGGATAAAATTTTCTTAAAAGGGGAAGAAATGTAATGCCTATGTTCTAAGGCTCCGTGAATAGTGCCACTAGGTCCAAAAACTGTTCCCAACGTGTCGGGTCACTTGCATGAAAATTGAGGCAATGACATTGGTCATGAAACTTTGAAAGGCTTTAATTTGATGAAAAGGCAAAATTTAAAGATTTAGCAAAACCAAGAATTCATTTTGGATTATAAGCTACCCTTTTGAGTAATAAAAATTTTATAGGCCAAGAATGACTTAAGATGTGCGTAGACAGACCTGAAAATAGTGGACCTTGAAGATCAAAAATTCCACTGAGTCCATTAGAGAAAGAACTTTTAGATTTTGAGGTCATTTGCAAATTCTTGTACTTTTCAAGGTTGGCATGCAAACCGAGGTAGTCTAAAAACTATTTTATTTATGAAATTTGGTCATAAAATTTTATAAGTATGTAGAGGGGATTAAAATATGAATTTTAAAATAAACGGTGTAATTTTTCTAGGTCTATGTGAATTTTGGTGAATTTTCAAATTTTGCCATAAAATCCAGACGTTTTAGGATGGCCCGAGTGGCTGTGGGACCCACCCACACACTTGCCAGTTGGCCTAGGGCCCTTGACAAGTGGCCATGAGTTTTGACAAATGGATTTTCCACTTAAACAAAAAAGGATTTTCTTCCTCTTTTCTGCCTAGTGAATGGCACCACAACTAGAGAGGGAGGCCATTTTCACCTTCTTCTTTTAGTTATTTCTAGAATTTCTAGGCTCCTAAATTCAAGTTGGGATGTTAAGGAAGTCTTTGAAGAAGAATCATGGCCAAAGGAGTCTTTAGCTTTAAATTAAAATTCATGGATGTTTACTAGATAGAAGCAATCCAGCAAGCTTATTAGGTGAGTTTTCATGCCTTCTCCTTTGTTTTTCTTAGGTATTTATGGCTATAAATGGTTTCTTGTGATGCCTAATTTCTATGGGGATATGTATGGGCTTTGTTTGAGGTGAATTAGAGCAAGGAAAAGCTTGAAAAAGATGGGGAAAGCTTCCATGAGGGCTGGAATAAAGGTGTTAAGAGCCTTGAAGTGTGGCAATGTCATCTCTAAGTGAGGGAGGTAAGTGAATTCAACCATTCACTTCATGCCCCTTTAATTCTAATAGTTGCTCTTTGGGTTCAACTATGGTTTGAGTTCATAAAGTAGCTTATATAGGTGTTTTCTTAAAGGATTATTATGCACGGCATGAGGAATAAGGATTGTATGGTTTATTCATGAAAAGTGGTCATATTGATGCCAAACTTCAACTTGGTTAAGAGGTTTGTAAAGTGGTAAAGGCATGTGTATGGTGCTTAATGGGTATGTTGATGTTTAATGTATGCTATGATGATTTTTGGTGTTGGCATGTAATAGAAATTACTTGTAAAGTAATGGGGTAATACATGTTGGCATGGAATAAGTGAGTGGCCAAGAGATTGACTTATGATTGTTAGCATGTATAGCTAGCTTAGTGTGGTTCTAGGTAGTGTTTGAGGCTAGAAATTCATCTACCTTAGACCAATGATGCTTTAATAATTGATACAAATCATGATAATATGTGTGTCATGTTGGCCGAGGCATGTATGGCTTGTGCAATGGTATGCTTCGTATAAAGTATACATGTGTGGATATATGCTAGCATAGTAATATGCAAGGCATATGTAAGATAAGTGAAGTCAAAATGTATGTATTAGCAATAAATTGCCTTGGTGACCAAGAGGTATACATGGCATAAGGAGGTTTGGTAAGTATGGTATGTGGGCAAGTTTGGTGTATATAGGTGATACAAGATAATGTGCATGTAATGCATGAATATTATATTAGCATGAACTTAGCTAATGTGTACTTTAAAATGGCATGACATGCAGTGAGAAAATGACTTGAAAATAGCTTTAACATAACCTTAGAAATCTAGTGTGAAAAGTGACTTGAAATTGCCTTTAAGGGCTATGGCTTGGGAATGCATAATTACCTAAATTTTATGCCTAAAATGGCTAGTATGGTATGTTCTTTTGTAATGGCATGTGTGCCTAGATTTTGGACTTGTTTATGGCCTAAGTTTTGGTTGGCTTTAGGCCTATGAATGCATGAAATAACTAGTGAAAGATGCATTGAAAAACAAAGTGAAATGGACCTAAAAAGGTTAATAGAACCTTGCCATAATAACTTACAACTGTCCTAAAATGACCATTACCTGAACCAATAAATCCCCTGGATAATAAATGGCCTAGAATTATGATATACTTATGGAATTGAAGCTAGCATAATATATGATAATTATTGGCAATTATACTCTTGAATTTATTTTCTGATAATTCACCCAGTATAGCTTGTTTGTGGTTGTACCAGACTGGCCTAAATTCCAATTGTGTTGTAAAAATTATAACTATCTATTTTTGAGTTTATAATATTATAAAAAGCTAATCAATAAAGAAATAAACACAGATTATGGTTAAATTACCCATTAGCTAGACACCGACTAGATGGGTTGACCGATCAACTTAAGGGTTTTTGTAGCTGCTATCCTATCTAAATTTTAGACAGGGCTAGTACAGCAGCCTAGGTACATGTTAAACCAATGTACTAGTTAGACTAGGCCATGACATTCACTTGATTTATATTTTTCTTACCGATGCAATGCATAGGTCTAGAAGGGCCACTACACTAATCGGACAAATAGACCAATCTACTTTGTGGACCAGTTTATATCATCTTCAATCTTCAAATAAGGCCGGTACAGCTGCCAAGGTCCCAAAGGATCAATGTACTAACTGATTAAACAGGCCAGTCTGCTAGGCAGACTAGATCTTGTCATTCGCACTTTAGGTGCTTTAACATATTTTTCAGGCCGGTGCAATAATTGCGATCCAGTATATGGACCACTGCACTAGTTTATTTTCCCTCTAGATCTAGTGTCTGTCAATGTTGTCCCTTAGGATAGACCAACTGAAATAATTAAATAAGATCAATAAAATTTACATATGACTATGAAATGTAACAAAGGGGTATTTTAATAATTTCCCACTGATGCTGCTTAATGGCCTAGTTTATAAAGATTATGCATGTAATGAGTAATATTGATCCTAAAATATAATTTACATGAATTATAGCGATTAATTAGATAATTTATAGATAGAAACACCTTAGGGGTAAAACGGTAATTTTTCATGCTAGTATTTTAAGTTGAATTGGGATGTCAGAACAAGATAAAAATAGAGGTATTATGCATGGATAATTTGTTGGACATGTTTTAAATGTTTGAATTCACCACTGAATATTTTATACTTTCCATACCTATTTCATTGCGTAAGACCAAGAACAAGGATATAGCCTTGTAAAGCGTGTAATGGAATTCAAAGGTCAATTTTGAATAGCTTTTGCACTTTATGTACTTAGGTAGGGAAAATAGGTGTGATGTAAAAGGGACACAGGATTGTATTTGTATATATACAGATAAATTAGGTTGTAAATGATCAGTTGTTAATCCTTTTGTGAATGTATGGCTTATGTCGATGTTTTATGAGCCTGAGGCTATTTGTGATTTCTTAATTGTGACTTAAGGTCTGTGATTGTTGTTTGTTAGATAATGATGATAGGTCAATTTTTGGGGGCCCAGGAGATGTGATAACTTAGTATAGAAGTGTTTTACAGGTTGAATAAAATTTTTGGGATAGTGACCCGGGCAGTAGTTATGCTATCGGATTTTTTTAAGAAATACTTAATTATGTTGAAATCATTCGATAATAGTACAAACATGATAACATAAACCTAAATGGACTATAGGAACATACAGTTCTAAGTTTAGAGTCAGATAAAGTTGATTAGTATAGCCTAAGTAAAAGTTAAATGAATGTCCGTGGGAAAAGTTAGAATGGGTGACCTAGCAAGAAGTGCACAGCTTATTAGGTTTCTTTAGAGATCCAATAGGGGGTGTTACATTGTTTGTCCGAGTTGCCCAATAACACAACTTTAAAAGGGCCTAAAAATAATTAGGCCGATGTCAATAAGGGAATAATGAATAATAATGAGCAATAATTTTCATCTAAATGCAAAATTACAAGTAAAATTAGCTTGTTGAAAAATTATATCAGTCATTTTTTGTCAACAGACCTTTATATAATTTTTCCAATTGATGAGATCGATTTTGAGTCAACACTCCCTAGCATCACTTATCAATGGTCTAATCAATTTGTTTTATTCAATTTTTTAAAATAATAAAATAAATTTAACCTCTATTTGTTAAAAACTATTATTGGTTAATCCATTTTCATTTAATTTTAAATTAATAAAATGGATTCAACCCTAAATTCAGCTAAATTACACATATCTTTGTCCATATATCCATCTCCTCTTCATTTAGAAAATGTTTGCATGATCAGAAAATGTATTATTTAGCTAAAAACAAAAGGTCAAAATGGTCAATTTGTTTAGTTTTTTTAAACTAATAGGTTTAGGCTTTTATTTTAAATCGTTTCAAATATATTGAATTGTTTTCAGCACTTTCTATGATAAATTTGCAAAAAATTCAATTCAATAGCTATTTTGTCATTAAAAGATGAAAAAACAAAAGAAAAGTAATAATAAAGGGAATTAACTTTCTAATCCATCTAAACAACAAAGTGGGGTTTAGTTGCTTTGAATATCAGACTACCCCTTTCATCTATCTTCTTATAGCAAACTAGCTTTGAAAATGATCTATTAAAGGTGCAACATGCTGTTAAATCTAAAGATCAATAAATATCTTTAAAAAAATGGGGTCTACTTGCCTTAAGTGTTACCTCGACCTTCTTTAAAGAATGCAAACAATAGCCCTCTCCTATTTTCCTTTGGATTCAACTTCATGTTGATCCAATAACATTATCATATAATTTTTCTTTTGGATTCAACTTCACATTAATCCAACAACATTATCATATTTTTTCTTTGGATTTGACTTCAAGTTAATCCAAGATCATTACCACATATTTTTCTTTAGATTCAACTCTATGTTAATCTAACATCACCATCACATATGTTCCTTTGGATTCGACTTCATGTTAATCCAACATTTTTATCCCTTGAATTTAACTTCATGCTAATTCATCAACCTCACAAGTCAATCCAACACTCATCACACCAGGCAAGACAAGTCAAATTTTGTTTCTTACTTTGCTATGCGTTGTTTTCATTTTTGAATTTTCACAACACACACCAAAGTAGGAGTAACTATAGACACCCTACCTGTTAGGCTTATAATGATAACTAGAGACAAGCTAAAATAATAAAGCAAGAAACCTAAAACCATGATCTGTATAAACCATCCTGGTACAAGTCCGCTTTGACTTAAAACCTATATTCCCATGAACTAATATAGACCCAACTTAAAGGAATAGGGCCCATAGCCTATAGCCTACTAAGATAAATCGAAGCTTAGGTCCACATGGACCTAGTGACACCAAACTATGGTCTACACAAACCTTTCACCAAAAAGTTTCTAAAAGCTTAATCTTCTTGTTTAGACTTTTACTCCTAATCCTACTAGAACTCCCTCTCTTTTAGATGGGAGAACTGGCCACAAAACATAAAAATACCCTTTCTAAGGGGAGAAAAAGTGGAGGAATCAATTAAGAATTAAAACCCATAATTCTTAGAGTCTAAGGCATAGACTCTAAAATAGGATTTTCTCTATTAGTCCTAAATCATCATTGAAATAATTGTTCTTTCAAAACTCAACATTTGTCTTGTTAATTGGTGTTAACTACAAGGTAAGATCTAAGGCCTACTTCATTCTTCATCTTCATTCATTATGTTCATGTCATTTTTATAACTGATGATCTCTTGGGATTAATCAACATGTGAGGTGATTCTATGTAATCCCTATATTGACTATAGGAGTAGGTTAACATTTTAAATTGTTTTTATCATATTCTGATTGATCATTAAAAATCATAATCGTACTTACTTTCATGAAATGGAACCTAAATGTGCACAAGTTATTTTGGTGAATGCTAAGATTTATACAGACCAATTATTTGAATATGTGCATGGTATATGGTCTAGACAGACTAAGGTTTGATAATCAATTTATGCTTCTCTTTATATACTCTATTTTAACATATTCTATTATGAATTTGTATTTATGTTTTCATGATGTATTATAATCATTATGTTCCTTAGTAGGTATGTCATTGATATTCTTAAATTAATGTTCAGTCCATATGGACTCCCTTTCATAAAGAGTGTAGTCTACATGGATATGTATTTTATGTATGTGTGTTTCATGTACTAGTTTGCATGGACTCCTTTTCATAAAGAGTGCAGTCTGCACAAACACATGTTCTAAAGTATAGTCTACATGGATGTCGTTGTGATAAAAGTATGTTCCCCTTTTTATAGTTTGTTATCTTCTTATTCATAACAATTATTAGGGTACATTCCATGGTCATTCATATTTACTTGTAAATCTATTACAATGTTGTTATTGTAATGCCCAAAAATCTCTAGATTCTAAATAATGAATGCCAAAGTCATGAACAGTGACATCAATTATGGGAATAGGGTTTTAACCTTACTCAAATAAGAACATTCGAATGGAAATCTAATGTTAATAAGTGTATATGTGGAAAAATATCTCTCAAGGATGAATAGTTTCTCTCAGGATTTAACTTGTGCTGATGTTATAGAATGATGGTATTAATTGTAAGATATCTTTGGATAAAGTTTGGAAAGGAAATAAGGTCATTAAAAAGGTTAAAATGAGGAAAATAAGGATGAGGGACTTATGAGATTCATAGATGAAAGTTTAGGGACTTTGGGGTTAACAAAGAGAAAGTTGAGGGACCATTTGGGTAAAGAAGGGAAAAGCCAAATTTTCCTATAAAAGCCAACGTGGCTTTTTAGTCAAGTGTAAACAATGCAAAAATTTATTCTTTCTTTCTTCTTTCAATTGAGTTTTCCTCTCCCTCTCCTTTACCATTTTCTTCTCACTCCTCCTCTAATCAAGCTCTAATCTCTCCCTTTTAAAGCCTCAATCTCTCAAACCCCATAGAAGGAAGAAAATAAGGAAAATATGGTGGATTTGTAAGGAAGATCAAGTGGGTGAATTTTAAAGGACGTAAGATTTCTTCAATCTAATATTTTTCTAGTGTTCTATAAGTACCCAGAACATATTTATCATGTTACATTCAAGTTTGGATGGCTCTATGATTTATTATGAACTTTTGAAAGTTATGTGATGAATAGTAATCAAGTTTTGAGAAATGGTTTATTTATGGATTTTTATAATTTTTAGGCGTGTCTTAAGGTCCCAAAACAAGATATATAAAGTTGGATTTTAATTTGGATGTGTGTTTGAATTGTTATGAATTTTTTAATAATAATGGTGAATAGTAACACCAAAAATTTGAGGATGTGTGTAGAGATTATAATGTTTTTACAGGGGATGAGAGTAGTTAGTAGAGTTACCACTTGGCCTCTACACCAAGACCTCTAATCTTCTATATCAGAAAGGTTCAAAATTTTAGATCTTATTTATGCCTGAATAATATGCCTTTTTTATATATTATAATGTTTATCAATCCCTTTCAAAGTCAAAATGTATTTAATGTATTTATTTCACCTTTTCATGTAAAGAAAGTAAAGTGCAATATTTAAGAAACATATTTGTATATCCAAAAAGTGGGTTATTGATTAGTTGTTATTTAACCTGACAATTACCTGTAATCTCATAGGAATTGGCAATAATTGCCCAAATCCCATCTTTAAGAGATTGGTCTTTATTGAAGTGCATTTTTCATGTGACTTTTGATTAAGGAAAACTCAAATCCATTTTATTACAAAACACCAATTAATTATATAGAAAACCATTTTGATGTAAAGTTAAGGAAACCATTTTGATGTGAAGTTAAGGTTTAATACAAATAGTACAAAACCAAAAGAAATAATTCGAAGCATTAGAATGGTCCCGCCTATACGTCGAGTAGTCTGTACGGACTCTATGAGGCTCCAGCATAAGTCCGTGTAGACTAATGCATGTAAAGGTTATACATCTATCCGGACTTCCACTCCACTAAAATGGGTCACTTGTATACAAACTTAAAACATAAAAGGTTAATAATACTAGATAAAGAACACATGAAGAACCCACAGAGAAAGTGAGGAACACAGGTAAATGCAAGGACTAGAAATCAAAGACAATTGTCCATACAGACTACGATCCTCTTAAGAGGGAGTTCGTGCGGACTATAAAATAGAATAAATATGCAAAAGACTTATGTGTCCGTACGGACTTATAATCCTTGTGATAGGAAGTCCATGCGGACCTATATTAATTCTAGGATACTAACAACATGCATATTAAGGAACAAAATGATCATACAATATGATATAATTATAAGGGCATGCTAACATGGTGAACAGAATATGTTAAAACATAATAGATAAGGCAATCATAATACCGTTATCATACCATAGTCCATATAGACCTCATATTATGTACATATTTAAATAATAGGTCCACGTGGACCTTTTATCACACTCACATTCAATTTATAGGTCTATTCGGATCTACGATCATTTAAAATAGGTCTGTGTAAACTTAGCCGTTAATTCCAGAGTGTAAGTGCGATTACAATTTCTCATGAATGATTAAAACATTCTTAAACTAATTTAACAGGTTAAACTACTCCTATAATCATCATGGGGGTTACATAGAACCACTTTACATGACAATTAATCATGAGAGATCATCGGTTATAATAGATAACACAAATAAATGAAAGAATATGATGAAAGTAACCTCATATCTTACTTTGAAGTTAGCACAAAGCAACAAGACAAGGGTTAGATTTTGGAAGAATGATTATTTTAGTGAGGGCTTAGGACTAATAGAGCAAATCTTATGTCAATTGTCTTCAATTGTGTCTTCTATGTATTCTTTATTGTTGTCCCCCTTAAGTCCTTCTCCCTCCTCTTTTTCATACCCTAAAGTGGGTATTTATAGGCTTAAGGCTTAGGTATTCCATCTAGAGGAGGTAGAATCCCTTTAAGATTAGGATTCAGTGCTTGAATAGGAATTTCATACTTTTGGAAGTTT
>CANXYI012127539.1:0-11053 GCA_948208565.1 Hura crepitans
CATGCCAAATTTGCCTTGCATACCTCTTAATCAATGCTAACCAATGGCTATGTACATGCTTTTCTCCACATTCAATCACATATACACATATCATAACATCATTCAAGAATGCTTGTACACACACAATGCAAACCAAGCCATGGCATGCCTTGTACATGCCTCGACCATATCAAGCACACATATACATAAGCCTCTTTCATCAAATACACCACATATACCTATAGTACTACCCCTAACATGTCAATTCCCATACAATATGCCATGTTAAGTTGCCACACACCTAGCCTACATTTGAAGGCAAGTTCTTAGCAAACTAAGGCTTGATACCAACACTCTAATTTTTCATCACACACATGCACAAATCATTCATTTCTAAGTCAAACACATTAGAAATCATACTAATCCCACCTTAATTAAGCTATACACACCACACCCATTCACACTACTCTCTCAGCCAAGTGAGCATATACCCCTTCCATTCATTCTTTTCATATAATCACCTTTCAAATAATTCATTCCACACATAATTAGTATAAACACAAGCCTAACTCACAAATACACATACCATAACCATGAATTCCTTAACTTCCATACAAGTGCCCTACACTTTTTGCACATGAATTCTAGACAACATGCTTCCAATTCTTTAAATTCATATACCTCTCTACCAAGCAAGGCTTATCCTATACTTCAAGCTTGTAAATTTCCTTGTTGCCCCTCACTTTTCTTCTTTCTTCAATACATGCCTTTGCCCTTTAGAAAATTTTATAGATCCCTAAATGAAAATCTAAGATTATAAGCAATCTTAGAATGGTAAAATCCTTTAGGAAATAAATTAAAAAGGGAGGAAACACTTACACACACAAAGTTGGTTTCCAAGCACCTTTTATTTGCACTTATGCACTTCTTGAATTTTCTTGAGCTCTATGGACTTTTATTGCCTCCAAACCCTTTAAAGATCAATTAAAACTTGTCAAAAGGAATTTTTAGAGGCAATTGGTGGCTATTTTAAGCTTGAGAAGCAATGAAAATGGTGGAATAGAGGTGGTAGTGGCATCATGAAAGAAAGGAAGAAAAATGGGACAAATGGGTAGGTGGTGGGGTGGCATTGCCAAGTGGACATCTAGGCATCACCCCATGGCTTTTATAGTGGCTGAGGTGGCTTGAGTGGAGACACATGCCACTCAAGCTTCCTAGAATTGCTCGGCTTCGAAAGAAACTTTAGGGAATTTTAAAAAATCACTATAACCTCAAAAAATCATCACTTTTATTTTTAAAATTCTCAATTAGTCCCATTTAGAGGCTCATAAAATTTCATGACCAAATCCCCTTGACAAGATATTTAAACAACTACCTCAATTTATGTGCAACACCTAAAATTAAGGAAAAGTTGCAAATGACCCTAAAATTTAAAAATTCCTTCACCAATGGACTCAAATTTTGACTTTCAGGGTATAATATTTTTTTAGGTCTATCTAGGCACATCCAAGGTTATTCCCAGCCTGATTCCATCTGAGCTTATCGCCCATTAGATTTTAGCTTAGAGTTATTTATTGCTTCTAATAAATCTTTAAATTAAGTTATTTTCATCATTTCTAAGCTGCTCAAAAGTTTCATGAGTAGTACACCCTACCTTAAGCCTCATGAAAGTGACTCAACACTCTAAGCACACTTCCCGAGGCTCAGAGGTATTGTTCATAAAACTTTAACTTACGAGCATTATAGAACTAGTTACTATGGATCCATGAATCAGAGTACCTATAAGTTTTAGTTAGAATGATAAAGGTTGGAGACATTATGAGAGATGGGATCGGATAAGTAACAAAGGTTAAACCATAAGTAAGGATAATAAGGAGAACCTTAAGATATTTATGTTTAGAAATTGTGAACCCTTATGAAATGTTTAAGAGTGGAAGTAAAAAAAAAGATATGAAAAAGTAATTTGGTGAAAAATTATAAGTGATAAGTTAAAAAGTATGTTGACACTAAGAAAAGAAAGGTCATGTGATATCTACTAAGGTATAGAGAGGGTTATATCAAAGCATGAAAATGAAAGGAATAGAGAAGAAAATATAAGTAGATGGCATAACATATAATGGGATCCTAAGCATTTCAAAGATGAAATTCTTTTAAAAGGGGAAGAAATATAACACTCAAGAATCCTAGGATTATAAATTATGCTTCTCGGGATATGAATAATATTTCTTAAGATCCGAGTTACTCTAATTTGATTAGATCAAAGTATTAATTGTAAAATAATTATGGGAAAATTTAAAGTGAAAATAAAGTCATAAAGATGGCTAAAAATAATGGTAAGTTTTTTACATCAATGAATTATGAATAGTAATCTAGTTAGTTCTAAACCAACAATTATAGCAAAAATGCTATTTTAAATTAAGAATTTTATAATCTGAAACTTAAATATTTTAAATACTTAAATGAGACTAAAATTGAAAATTTCAAAGTTCATGGGAATTTTATATTAATGAATCAAGGGAAAATAGGCCATTTTAAATTAAATTTTAAAGGTTTTTTTATTTTGATTTGTTTAAGGCCATTGAGTAATATTATATATGCTTATTTGGGATCATTAGACATATTAATTAATGAAGAGATAAGAAGAATAAAGTTAATAGAAAGAAAACATTACAGAAATGGATTCTTAATAGGCTTTTAGATATAGGCCACTAAATTGTGATATGGGTTGATCTTGGCCTTTGAATGAGTGATTATATAAGTCAAATTTTAGTCAATAGGATGAACAAAAATCAGCCTCATCTTCGCCAAGCAAAACGTCGACCATGAAGGAGTTCTTTCTCTTTCCTCTAAACCACCATAATCCACCCACTAAAAATACATTAAGCCTCTTTGTTATCTTTACATGCCAAGATGATCAAGAATGAAGGCTTAATTGCAAGGATTTTTGAGTTTTGGTGTAGAAGTGAATATTAACACAATTAAGGGTAAGTAGCTTTTATTGGGTGTTCATAATTTTTTAAGAAGAAATTTGGTTCTAATTTAAGATTTAGGCATATATAGAATTTTAATCAAATTTTTATGTATGAGTATTATGCATGTAGAAGGAAAAGAGAATAACAAAAGAAAAACACAAAAATAAAGGAAATTAATGATAAGAGAAGGCTTTTAAGTAATTTGGTATATATACTTAAGTATATAAGGCTTATGTGTTTGTTGAGTTTAATTATGTATATTGGATATGTGCATATGTTTGTAAAAAATAAGATAAGGGGTTAAAAAATTAAGCTAATCAATTAATGAGATTAATAAGATAAGTGTAAATTGAATAAAAGTTAATTTGTATTTTGGAATCTTTTTATAGATGAATGTTATAAACTTAAACAATTGATGTTCTTGTATGATAGTTGGTGTAAAAAGCATGATGTGGCATGAATTTAGTCATATCATAGGGTTTTTTATTGGATAAATTCTATGTGCAATATGTGTATAATCGCCAAAGGATACGTATTTAGAAAACAAGGGTCGAATCACTTTTGTGTATGATAAAAGGGGTAATCATGCCTAAAATTGGTATATAACTAGGAATGTGAAAATGAAGACTAGTGACATATGTGTTTATAGTTTGAGTGAAACTCTTTATTCAAGGAAAAAAATGTTCTAGTGGTTAATTGAAATTCTCTATATTATATGGTTTAATTTAATTATGCTTATGCATATTAAAGGATGCATGTTTGATGAAAGAGTAAATTGATAAGATTAAGTCTATATGTGTATAGAGCCTTAGCCAAATGATACAACAGTGTGCCCTTATGGTTATGATTTGTTACACATAGTGTATAAGGATGATAAAGGATGTTTAAAATTGAGATTTTATGGTAACAAATTTATAAAGTTGATTAGTGATATTATGTGCATGTAATTATGGGATAATGTAATGGTATGCTAGAAAAACAGCTAAAAAGCATATGATCTTTAATGCATGTAATTGGTAACATTGATGAATAATGTCATAATTAGAGTATTATGTGATATTATTAGATTATATGGCATCACATGTGCATGTTAGTATGCAAGTATGTAAAAATAGGGTATAAATTGCATGCATAATAGTGGAATTGAGGCATCTAATCAATAGTGCATGGAAATACTTTTGTTGCTGAGAAAATGTATGATTAGACTAGTAAAGTGGCATATTATGGCTTATTGGCAACACTTAAATATGCTATTAAACAAAAATATAGAATGATACATAATATATATAATAGGTAGAACCCTAAATGACTTCAAAATAAGGAATAGGTATGGCTTATTATCTTTAAAGAAGTAAGTTTTGATATTTATGTATTGATATGTGATGAATATGGGATGTAGTACATGAAATGTTATAAATATGCTAATGTGATGAAATGTTATTAAATGGCCTTGCAAGCATAATGGTTGAAAGGCTTATAAGAAAATGTGATCTTGTTATATAAATGAATATATGACCAAAGGTGTGTATATGATATATGGCTAAATGGCCTAATATGTGTATATGATGTATGGCCAATGATTTAGAACGTGGTTTGATAATGCTTAGGGCTTTGATAAGAATGAGGCATACTAAAAGTGCTCAATGTAAACTACATGTAATTATGTTAAACATTATTAAATAATGTGTATTGCCCAAATGAACATAAGTAAATTAGTTTGGTTTTATTGACAGTCAATTAGGGAGATTAGCAATTGCTAAGGTACTTTAGTGCCACTTTATAACCTTTAAGCTAGGATATAATTCATTGCAGTTGAATAAGCCATGTGGGTATAGACATGTTAACCTTGATTGGGTACTATAAATATACATTTGATGTGGCTACAACTGCACTTGCCTCATTTAGGTACTATACAAACATTTGATGTAGGTATAGACATGTAAGCCCTGACTAGGTACTATACATATCCTGTTATCTAATACTAGGATCTTGTCTATTAAGTATAGGCCAATTAAAGAAAATTCAAGTTTTAAAATTGTTATGAGGAATTATGTGAGAAAAACTTTAGATATAGTAAGCTTGCATAAATTGCTAAGGCATATTTTGTTTGATTGTTTTTGGCTTAAGATACACACACACACACACACACACATATACATACTATATTGTCTATCATTACAATAATAGGATATAGATTTAAAATGCTTTTTGGGATCACTAAGTGTATTTTATACATATATTAGAATCTATAAATAGGCATGTAATGGATTAAGATTTGTGTTATCTATATGTTACACATGTATGTCATAGGATCAATGTAAGTTGAAGATGATGCATAGTTGTATGTTTGAGTAATGACTTATGCATTGGAAAAAATAATTAAATAAGATTATACTAATAATTTCATGATGTTGTGTGGGTCTATTGGTTTATATAATAGATAGACAAATGTTACAACTCATCTTATTTTATGAAGATGTGTAAAGGAAGAAATGGTGTAAGTTTATGCATGTTTGTGCATATTTAAGACACAAGAGAATATATAGATATAAATGATCTATCAATTTAAAATATTAAGTATATAATGTAACAAGAGTAATTATAGTTAAATGCAAGTATATATTATAATAATGAGAAACCATATGTGGAATGCTTATACATGCATGCTTATGTGATGTTTAAGTATTTGATGATTAAATAATCAGTATGTGTAGATTTTTTGCCAACTATAGCAAGGTGCATCAGATTTGTTATAAGTACTACTAAAAGTTAAATAAGAGAAGGTTGTATGTAAGTTGCTATAGTTATATTTAACTCATGATTATGAAAGTACATTTATGTTAAATAAAACGTGCTAGTTATGAGCAAAAGGTGCATTCACTCTTTTTTTTTTGTTGAATATGTTATGTTATATAAGAGGCATTAAGTGACACATTATCTGATATTATTCTAGAATTCTCATGTTTATGAAAGAACATGTCTAATCTTAAAGAAATGGGTTATAAAGTAAGGTTATATATATGATTAGCATTTAATGCTATAGTTAAATTTAAATATCAAATAATTAGGATTCTATATAATATATTATATCAAAATAAATGTGTGAATATTGATTTTTGTATATATGTATGGTTTTTAATGATTCTCTAAAATCCTGTACACCTATCATTTACATAATAACAAATTATTCTTTCATGTGATGCATGCATGTATATTTATGCTTATTATAATTTGAGACACACCAAAGCTACAAGGCTTAGCATATCTTTTATGTTTTTGTGACTGTAAGTTCATTTGTTATATTAAAATATGGGAAGCATAAGTTACAGTAGATAAAGACAACCAGAATGGAGTTACTTTCATTTTGATATTGTAGTTTCTATTTGTAATAGTTTGATGTTGTATTAACTTTTAAGCACTCATATGTAAGGTTAATCACTATGAGAAGGATTGTATGTAACCTTTAAGTATGGCATGTATATAAGTGATGTATGCTTTTATATATTTTAAGATGGTCACATGTTTGGGTTGTATAAGTTAAGTGTGATATATATGACATATTCATGTGAAGTTGTTTGTTTGAGTTGATATAGAGGCTGAGATATATTTGGTTTAGATGGTTGAGGTTATAGAAGTGTGTTTCTTTATGGGTTACTATTTAGGAAAGTGTCAATAGACAACCGTTATGCTACCAAATTTTTGACACAATAATGCTTAATAGTTTAACCTCTCAATATGGTTAAGTAAGCATATGTTATGAGAATTTTTTTATGGTAACAAGTTAAAAGGAAAATTTTCTAAGTAATATAGTTATAAAGGAAGTTCAATATTGGTTATGTGTCATCACTTATTTGAATTTGATTATAGGCTAAGTTAGAGGTCTCATATGTGGTGGCATCAGAGCTTGGTTCATGTGTTCCTCAAAATGTAAGTTCTCATATGAGTGCCTAGGGTTCAAGTTCATGTTTGTTATAAGTGTATGTTGTTAGGAATTAATAATTTGCTTCCTCAAATTGGTAGAACATAAGTAAAGTGAGTTCCTGAAATGTCTAAAGAAAGTAGTGGTATGTACTGATTTGATATATTAGAATTGCAAATAAAATAAGGAGTTTCTCAGTATATATAAGAGGATTTCATAAAAAATATAGTGCTAGTGTAATAATACTAAAATAAGTGAAGATTCTTTAATTTTATATAAATAAAGGGTATGCATATAGCCATTAGCAAGGAATATGAATTAAAGCTTCGATGGACTCAACACTAAAAAGGAGTATTTGAAAGTATAAGAGTTTGATGCTCCTGAGGTACCTATCAAAATTTCCCTAATATTAAGGGCAATTTATCAATGATACATAAAAACATAGGGCTAGGTTTTACATTATGTCATATGAGCATTATCATTGATATCATTGTACATGTATAATTTTAGCACTACCTCACATATATATATTACCCTTATTGAATGAGAAATTTGATAAGATACACTTATACAATTGGATGATATAAAAGGATTGATAAAGGTATGGTGAAATCTATGATGTTTAAGGATGGATAAGAATAAAGGGAGGATTATACGTATCTACACAAATGGAACTAGTTATATAGTGGTGTTCATAGCAAAAACATTATCAAGATAACAATATAAGTAAATGAACTAGTTGATATGGATTTGTGAATTAAAGGACTTATATGTTTTAGTTAGAACTAAAATGATCGAAGACATTATAAGAGAAGGGATCAGATAAGTAACAAAGGTTATATCATAAAGTAAGGATAATTAGGAGAACCATAAGATATATATGCTTAGAAATTGTGAACACTTATGAAATGTTTAAGAGGGGAAGTAAAAAAGGTATGAAAAATTAAGTCGGTGAATAAATATAAGAGATAAGTTAAAATGTATGATAATACTAAGATAAGAAAGGTCATGTGATATTAAGTAATGTATAGAGAGGGTTATATTGAAGCATGAAAATGAAATGGATAGAGAAGAAAGTATAAGTAAACAACATAACATATAATGGGATTTTAAGAATTTTGAGGATGAAATTCTTTTAAAAGGGGATGAAATATAACACCTAAGAATCCAAAGGTTATGAATAGTGCATCTTAAGAAGTGAATAGTATTTCTCGAGATCTTAGTTACACTAATCCAATTGGATTGAAGTATTAATTATAAATAAATTATGGGCAAAATTTGATGTGAAAATAAAGTCATTAAGATGGTTTAAAAAGGTGAAGTTTTTATATTAATGCTTTATAAATAGTAACATGGTCAAGGCTAAACCAACAATTATTGTGTTTTTGCTCGAATGGACCTAAGAATATTACAACTTGATACTTAAATATTTCAAATAGTCTAATAGAATTGGAATTGAAATTTTAAAGTTTATAGAAATGTCATAAAAATCAAATAAGGGAAATATGGCTTTTTAAATTAGATTTTTGAGGTTTTTGATTTTGGTTTGTTCAAGCCCATCGATTATGTTTGATTATTTGGGATCATTAGACATATCAATTGATAAGGAAATAGGAAGAGTAAAGTTAATGGAAAGAAAATATGACATAAAATAGATTCTTAATAGGGTTTTAGATATGGGCTAATGGATTAAGATGTTAGTTGATCTTGGCATTTGAATGAGAGATTATATAAGTTAAATTTTTGTCAATGGGAGGACAAAAAATTAGCCTTGTTTTCTCTAAGTAAACCATCAGCCATGAAGGAGTTCTTCCTTCATTTTTTAGTTTCCTCTTTCTCCAAAACCACCATAATCCACCCCTTAAAAATATATTAAGCATCTTAGTTGTCTTTACAAGCCAAGATGATTCTATGGTATCACATAGGCGTGTTAGTATGCAACATAAAAATGGTGTATGAACTTCATGAATAATAATGGAATTAGGGCATGTAATCCATAGTGTTTTGAAATGCTTTCATTACCGAACAAATGTAAGATTAGAGTGGTAAAATGGCATTATTTTTCTTGTTGGCAACCTTTGAATATGCTATTAAATAAAAATGTAAAATGATACATATTATATATATTAGGTTAAACCCTAAATGGCTTAAAAATGAGGAGTAGGTATGGCTTGTTAACTTCAAAGAACTAAGTTTACATAAGTATGTAGGGATATGTGATAAATATGGGACATAGTACATAACATGTTATAAATATGCTAATGTGACGAAATGTGATTAAATGGCCTTGCAAGCATGATGGCCTAAAAGCCTATGAGAATGTGTGATCTTGTTATGTATGTGAATATATGGCCTAAGATGTATATATAATATATGGTTATATGGCTATGATATGTACATAATGTATGCCAATGGTTAGGAATATAGTTTGTTGATAATTAATGCATCTATAAGAAAGAGGCAAAATATTTTTATGGATGTGTACATAAGACATACTAAAAGTGCTTAGTGTATACTACAAGTAACTATGTGAAACATAATTAAATAATGTGTAATTCCCATACCTATTTAGATAACCTAGTCTAGATAGCTTGACCAGTCAACTAAGGAGATTAGTAGTTGCTAGGGTACTTGGAGCCACTTTCATGGCCTTTAGGCTTAGATATGATTTGGGTATAGCTGCATAAGCCCTAATAGGGTACTATACATACATTTAATATGAGTACAAATGTGTAAGACCTAACTTGGTACAGTACATAGATTTGATGTGGCTACAACTACGTTAGCCCAGACTAGGTACCATACATGCAATTGATATAGGTACAGATATGTAAGCCTCAACTGGATACTATACAAATCTCAATCTAGTATTGGGATTTTCTCTATTAAGTATGGGCAACTTAAAGGAAATCCATGTTTTAAAATGATTATGAGGAATTACTTAAGAAAAAGTTAAGATATAGTAATCTTGCATAAATTGTTAAGACACATTTTGTAAAATTGTTACTGGCATGACGTGCGCACGCGCGCGCGGACACACACACACACACATATATATATATATATATATATATATATATGATCTCTATTATTTATCATTACAATAAGATGATATGGATTTATAATGTTCTCGAGATCAACAAATGTAGTGTATGTATAAACTGGAGTCTATAAATAAGCCTGTAATCAAATAAGATTTTTGTTGTCTATATGTTAGATGTGTATGTGATATAATCAATGCAATTTGAAGATGATGTATAGTTGTATGTATGAGCAACAACTTGTGTATGTGTAGTGAAATAAACTAGAAAAAGCAATTCAATATAATGATAATAATAATTTTTTGAAGTTACATAGGTCTATTGGTGTAGACGCCTTAATTTTAGGTCTAGGTCTTTATCATATATTTGGACTATGACCTAACTCAAAAAGCTCACGGTGTGACTTAAAATGTGAAAAAAATGGGAATCTATGGCGGAAGCGAGGGGCTTGGGCCCAAAGCCTGACATTGATTCCAATAGGGGTGCAAGGGCGAAGGCCCCACTGTATGGACTTGTTCACCTTTTTAGGCATATGATAATAACTAGAGACAAGCTCAAGCAATAAGGCAAGTAATTTGAAACCTAAGTCCGCACAGACTTATTGCTATAAGGTCCGTGTAGACTAACCTAAATCCCAAAGACTAACATGGCACAAGCTCGCATGGACTTACTACTATATGGTCCATGTAGACTAACTCAACCTAACCTAAAGCCCATAGACTAACATGGCATAAATCTGCATGGACTTACTGTTATAATGTTCGCGTAGACTAACTCAACCTAACCCAAAGCCCACAGACCAACATGGCATAAGTTCGTACAGACTTATAACTATAAGGCCCACACAGACTAACCCAACCATGCCTAAGTCTGCATGGACTAAGCCATATAAGTCTGTATGGACCTACCAACATAAAACTTCTAAAAGTGTAGAATTCCTATTCAGGCACTTATTCCAAATCCTAGAAGAACTCTGAAAGGGAAAGCAATTCACCAACCTTATAAATACCCTTCCTATCAACCTATTTAAGAGGGGAGCTCAAGGGGGAACAACAAAGAGAAACACACACAACACACAATTGAAGACAATTGGCACAAGATCCACTCTACTAGTCCTAAGCCATCACTAAAATTATTCTTCC
>CANXYI012127648.1:0-10630 GCA_948208565.1 Hura crepitans
TGATTTGACAATAAACCAAAGAATGGTATTTAAACTTGTTACATCAAGTGATCAGAGTATATAACATATACAGCCTCTTAAAATGACATCGACTGATTATTTAAATTTAACTGAGCACATATTGATGGTTGTGGATTAATATGTTACACATATAATGGGATTCCTAGTCTTTCTTGTCAAGTTTAGCATAATTGTGTTTGTCCATTATGGGTACAGTTATTGCTAGTCATAATACAAGATACATATATATGCATCCACTACTATACTTTTCTCAAACATTTACACTTAAGATATTAAAGGTGTATCCATATAGATTAGGTTATTAACATCTGATGACATACTATGTAAACATATAATTAGCATAATATTACGTGTGTGCCTTATGCCACATTATATATGTGTGGAAAATGATGTTCAACATATAAAATGTATATATATTGAATAGCTACAACTTTTTGTCATGAAATTATAATATTTAATCTACAATGTACTCTATTTTGGTTTTATAGCATATGCATGACCTTCGAGTATGATATGGATACATAAAGGTATATAAAGGATCGCACTGAGTCACACCTTTATAATTTTGTAAGGAGTTGGATATAGATTATATGAATGACATCATATATCATGTATAAATTATATAATAAATGAATGTCAACCTATATAATATAAGAATTATGAGGGACACAATCTTATCTATCCATAGTCATTATAATTACAGGCTAAGACTGCTAATAAGTAGTATGATTAGTAAAATATAAGGATTGTATAACCAATGTTAGGTTGTAATCATAAACACCTTTATCATTCAATGGTTTTAACATAAAACTGATGATTAAGAGTGAAAGATAGTTAATTATTAATAGACAATGATATAGGGAGATATATATGAGATGTGTACTTAATTTATTGATTATATAAATGAGGTTACATAGAACTTAAGTTTATATGCACAATTTAAAGATGCACATCATATCATTAACCATCTTGTGGGGCATATTGGTCATCACTAACTATTATACATACTAATATATATCTTGTTATTGTAGTGGGATAATGGAAGTCGTTATATAGCATATTAAGATTAATTTAACCCTAATCTAATAGCCTTTATATATGGTCCATATGCAGATGATAAACACGGATTTACCTCAACAATCACTTAAGGCATATTTTAGGTACTAACATATTATGATAACACAAGTGTACTATCCCAAAATAAATAGTGTCCCGATCATATCTAAACTATGTAATGCCATTTAAATATTTCTCACGTACACCTTATAAGAAAATAATATATGGCAATTGAAAAATTACAAAACTAGTCACATTAATGCTTTGATATAGCCTATAGGGATCAATACAATCGAACAATCTCCTAAGATTTTGCATTGTATTGTGCATATAAAAAACATCTTATCTTAAATTAAATTTCAGTATAATAGAAGTAGTTCCTTCCTCACTGTTAATAAAAAATTCCTATTAGCTTTTCTTTAATTTCTAGGGCTCTTGTAACTATTTGAATATTTTGAAGTGAGAAAGTTTTATATTAGAGTAGTTGGGACTAAGATAAAAAAGAAAAAAAGAGAAAGGAAAGTTAGAGAGGAGTGAAGAAATAAAGAAGAAGACTTGGGAGAGGGGAAGAGATAAAAAGTAAAAAATTCCATAAACTTAAGATTTTGTGGGTAAACGGGTCTATAATATGGTACATTATGTGTCTTTATTAGACAACTATAGTGGTGATGGTATTATTGAATTAATCGATTAAGCATTCGATCAGCACATAATTACTTGAATAATAGTATGATCCCTTGTCATAATTGTCCTAAACGGGTCAACTAGGGACTATATTAATTATTTGAGGATACATATGCTAAGCGATAGGATAGTTATGTGGCATATACCATTGAACAACCATTTTCCATCAATATAATTGAGTACACATGTTACCTAGAAACATACTCATAATGTGACTACACAATAAGGTTTAGCGATCATTATTGATGTAGTTATAAGATCCTTATAGGGTATGTTATGTTATACATTTCCAGGTATCTTCATACTTAAATAATATGAACTCTTCCCCATATGACCACACATCCTCTAAATTTTGTATGGGTAATAATAGTTATACATTGTAGTTAGGATTGTTATAACACACAAATATGGGTGATAATTCATGTATCTAATAGAAGATTTATAGTGTGTATGTGTCATATCAACTTTACTACTAACTCTTAGAATACCATAGTGTATGTGGTAGTAGCCATATATATGTATGAGTTATTAACATCTCACCATATAATATTAATGGTGTTATATAACATAGTTGGAAAGTATAGAGACTAGCTTATAGTAATGATTAACATGGTCTTAGCTTTATGTGCACCCTATTAGATGAGTTATAAAGCTCTAAGAAGAAGTTTCATAAAGACTATGCCATCAACTATTGGCATACTAGTGATTACAATGAGTGGAAGGAGAAGCTCTAGAAGAGGAATAGTTTTTATCATATCGATGATGATATTTGTCTGCAGTGTGATTTTGCAAATTATAGATTTTGCATTGACCGTGGTTCCATTTTTGGAATATATTAGAATTTGAATTTATGTTTAAGGCTTTTATAAAATTGGTGATAGTAATTGAATGTTATATTTATCCATTAAGAACATATAATCACAAACATATTTCCTCCTATGAGCATAGTTATAAGTATTACATAGATTTACATAATTGTAAATATGACAACATCTTGATAAAGTACATTACCTAAAAATTAGTTAATATTACCTTAGTGCTGCCAAATGATCATAATGTGGATATAGGATATCATTAAGCATTCAATCATTTGGTGTGAGATAATCATATTTAGTACTAATATTCATCACTATACACGTTGGGTATGTACATTATGGCACAACAAAAAATGACATATGCTGCCATAGGTCCTACTATTAGTTAATTATATTTATTCCATTATAAACCATTTACTTAATTTACTTCTAGATGATTGGTACATAGTTATAAATTATTTTTAACAGTCTATTAGTTGACCGATTAACGGCACTTTTAGCCACTAAGGTTGAGATATATGGATACTAGGGATATTCTGAAGAAATATCAATGGTGCCACTTGTAATTACACCTGGGATAATATCATCCCTACCTTTAGTCAATCTATATGGATTATAAGGTACTTATCTATTGCTGATATACAATTGATATCACTATAAACCCATTAATAAGATATATATATACACTTATTTAGGTTATCTAACATGTGTATATATAAATCTCTGCACTCATAATACAAACATAATTAGCATATAGAATTATAACTAAGTATGTTGTATAGAAGAGGTTGATAAGATAGAAGGGATTGCCTATACACTTATATGGTCCATATCATGATAATATGCTATTAATATCTATCTTAACTACCCGTATAGTAGGGCTCGTACAAGCAAAATGAGTATTTATAAGCAAAAACATATGTATAATGCCTATGTATCCATAATAGGACTATAACACGTATGATATGGACATTGCCTCTTAAGTTTATATACAACTATTATGCCCATGTCGAGATCTTGTACACATGTATGTATGAAACGGATGAGATTTAGAAAATTGGAATTTCGTTGCATAAGCCCTACTCAACTAAATTATCAGGTTATATCACTATTTTTCTTAGTTGATCGGTCAACCTATCTAGCATGTTGTCTAGCATAAATAGACCATTTATTAATGATCAATTCCATCTATCACCTTTGTAGTTGATGTCATAAAACCATAGTGTTGACTAAGGAATTTAGGCAAATTCATTCAATCTAACAAGGATATTATATATGGCCTATATTAATCTCTTGTCCCTTATTAAGTCTTAGGTTAATTTAATTTACTAATATTAACAAACACTATATAATTAATCAATTAGTTAGTGACCTAAAGCTTACCTACTTATTATCTCATGTCATAACCTTAATAAGATGTTTATTACATGCCACCATAGATGTACTCACCAAGGCAGCCATAGATTATAAAGTGGTCTACGTATTGCATTATATGTAGAAATTTTAACATAATTATTCATATAGATTAGATAGGTAATTTATTGCCTATATTGAATACAAATTATAACTAACCAAAAATTACTTAACTCACATATTGAATATGGATCCCTACACACCAAATACAAATTATAAGTATATACGAATCAACTGCCCAATACAAGTATATAAATGTTGAATAGTCTTAATTTATAAGCAGCATTACACTGCAATATATACACTATAATGAGATATTATTCTATATAATTACAATTGAGTAGCATGTTCAAGATAAGGAGTTTCTATAATTTAGATGGTGGTTTAGATGTAAAGAATGATATAAAGATCATATAAATCCTGAAGGCATAATGTTAAAGATATCATATAAAAATCCCAATAGGTTTTAGATAAGTTGCTTCCTAGTATCTAATGAAACATGGATAAGGTTAATTCGTATGAATTCAAAGAGAAGTGGTGGTTATAATATAGTTAACTAAAGAATAAGATGGAGTAGTAATTAGTATTAAGGTGGACATAATTGTTGATATACTAGAAACTGTTTATACCAGGTTCTGTTATGGTATATTCCTCATTCCATATCCTCTTTTTAATTTTATGTTACCATTAACCATGGATAGGTGGTGATTGTAATATGACATCCTTACATAAATAACAAATTATAATTGGAGTTTGGAAAATGTATGAAGTGCACATTAAAAGGCCTAATGTGCATGTGTTATACCATTAAGTTATGTATAACTTAATATGATAGTGCCCTATCGATTGTTCTTAGTAAGGATACAGGGGTATGATATAGGTATATTCACTTAATTAATTAGTACTTAATTAATATTTCATCATGCCCATCTATGTTAACATAAGAATGTACTATAGACTGAACATAATAAAAGGTCATACCTTATTTATGAACTTGAAATTACTAGCCTGTGTTACGATTCCCTCCTATTAATGTATACGTATAACTAAATTGTTTGTATCCTTCTATCTCTATCATATGGTATTAACCCTATAATCTAGAAATTGAAATCTCAATAATTATTATTTATATTCTCAAATAAAGTCTGTTATATAAAACATTCATACACTGTAACATTACTGCTATAATCATATACATGTAATATTTGGAGTGTGAGCATACACATAGTTACATTAGGTCAAGGTTTAATGATGGACTCACATTAACACTTATTGATATGCATACCATTTAATCCTATGGCTATTAACTATAGAAAGGTATTGGCCCTATTCTTAATCATATAAGCTTCAATGTATGATATTTCCAATTTTAATACATAATTTTGGGCCTTTGACTTAAAAATACATAAAACCATATATGGGGCGGTGATACAATCCATAAAATATGTATATTATGTAATATCTATGGGTGCTTTAGTAATGCCAAATCACATAGGTGACTTTATAACTTTATATGTTATAATATATTTCATATGGAAATTATTAGAGTTTTATGGATACCATCATTGTTATTAAAACCATTTTATTGCCATTATGTATTTAGTATTAAAATGTGTTTTAAAGTTATAATGAATACTAAACAGGTTATTCGTGACTAATACAATCCCTATTACATTTTAAATGAACTGCATGGATAAAAGGTATACATTACCAAAATTATTTTGATTCATCTATCAAAAGTGGCATTACTCAATCATTTTTTAGCCACAAATATAATATATCATAAAACAATTTAATGTAGTACACATTGGCATATATAATAGGATATGTCTATCCATTTCCCAACTATGCCTTATACATGATCATATATTTTTAACCAATAGGCTAAAAACCTCATGATAATGCTATGTATAATTGATGATTTTTCCATATTTATAATGATATATAGTTGATTATAACACTATCATGCATGAAGGACTCAATAGCAAAAATCAAGATATGTCCTCATTATAAGGACTTAGCCAAATGTCATTATAGCCCTATATTATAGATATAGTTCATGACCTAATCTATATAGATTCTATTTAATCCATTATAGTTGTATATATATGGCCTAGTAAATACACTAAACATTCAATAGCTAGTAGTCCACGGAAAAATGGCCATGGAGATGTTGTTAAAGAATTTATGAAAGCAGCAAAGAATCATGGTGGGATAAATGTAGGACTTTACATGATAAATCCTGAAGATTGTACAAAGGAGATTGTAACTAAGTATTCATTTAGTCATGAACAAGGTTCTAGCACAGATTCTGGTAGGTTATAACGGTGTCTAATAGAGGTTTAATATCAAATATTGTATAATGTATCATAACTGGTGATTATTGTGGCCAATAGCATGATAAATCAATCTTTTATAAAATATACATATACAATGGCATAACTATACATATGACAAGGTATAATCTAATGTCTAAATTTAATTTGTTATGTATACCTCACTATTTATGCTTTGAAAACATGGTGCTTTAGGTTTACAACATGGGACCACCACAGCTTACCTAGATATTGGCTAGTGCCCGATACGTAATAGGTAAGCTGCATTGGATATTTAGAGTTCACCAAAGGTTAAAAAAGTGTATATATGTTAAAAGAAGATTGTGCCAACTAAAGATGACCGATATAAAAAGGAACATTAAAAAAATGATATGTGCCAAAATATGCATTATGTGGCTTAGGATTTATTAACCTGAAACATCCAATCAAAAGTTACTATCCCAATCTTTACTGATCATCATATTATAATATTTAGTTCATGGTCTTATCCTGGCTTACTCTTTGTTTGGGATTTACAAGGCTTGGACTCATATGTTCACACGACAAACTACGTGCACTACATTCTTATAAACCTTATCTAATTATTTAGAGGCCTCTTAAGTGACATCATAAGTGTTTAGTGTTATGGGATTATTATTAATGAGACTTAATCTAATATTATATAAGGGTTCATTCGATTAAATTATGGGCCTATATTCTAAAAGCCAAATGAACCATTGCAATCACTACTTGCAATGGTTAATTCATCTTTCAGAGATTAACTAAGTATTTATATATAACTTATGTCGGCACAACTCTTGATAAGCATTTAACAAAACCTTAATTGCTATTAACATGAATTCAATGTTGTGGAAATATTCACATATCTAAAACATTAAATGATGAACTCCTTAATACAATTATAATTATAAGATTAAAGTTATGTCTAATAAAGAGGTGCAATACAATCACAAGATATCTCAACCTCAATTTAAAGTTATTACAACATTGACAAAAAAGTGAATGGGCAATGGTAAAATGACCCAATAATTTACTATTCCTCTTCAACCCAGTGGTGAATTTGATGTAATAAAGCATGTCATGCATACATACATGCTAACATATATATATATATATATATATATTAGCGACAGTTCAAAATACTTATGAGATCTTATAAAATAATATTAAATTATTCATTTGACTTATTATTTAATATCTCTAGTGTCGTGTAATTATTCAATTCCAAGTTTTCATCCAAAACATATAGTGCAAGAAAGTCTCAGATAGTGCAGTGGTTTTGGTAGCCATTATCCTTTTCTCTATATCTTGAAGAGCCTCATTTAGCATGGTCCTTATTACTAGTTCATCTCAAAGCATAATCGTTCTCTTTAGTGGATTGTAGATGTATTAATAGTGGCTACAAGACAGAGGGTTAGTAATGATGCATGATTTTTCTAAGATAATGCATGATATATGATGTGTGCCTTATCCATGAATGGTGTAAATATGTGGATACATGGTATGAGGCATAAGGTAATGCGCTTGGAGCAATGGTAACATAGGTAGCCCCCTTATCTATAATGTGTAAATTCAACCATGAGGGCAAGTAATGACTATCACAGCTATTTCACCAATTGTAAATATGAGTGTATATTCAATTAATGCATATTATCATCCATTAATGGCAAATATAACATATACTGATATAGTGTAAGCCAGGCCGTAAAGTTAGATAATTAGTGTAAATGTAAATGACTGGTGAGTACATCAATAATGGCATGTTATATGGTTTATACTCACTATTGTTTATACTCACCACGTTAAATTACACATACCTATTTATTGTATCACATTCCACAAAATAATTAAAGATAGCCTAACTATATCCCATGTTTGTGATTTTAATATATGATTGATGTGTTACACCTATACAACAAATTAACATTATAGCTTTATTTAATATAGGTAGTCCAATGAGGTATACATACACATTTATCTCTTTACACATAATTCTCATATTCTCACACATAAAACTAAACTCATATTTAAACACTTCAAGTATTTAAAATGATTAACCATTATATTTTACTAATGATTCAAGAAATCTTATTTCTACAGAGTTAAAGTGGCTTAAAATGTATGATCCAAGACATTATAGTTATTAACAGTACAAACAAGTTTCTAAGTGTACACCAATTGAATGATCTACCATGAATTAATGTTATGCATGCATTATATTTTAGTTATGTATATGTGTGTTATAGTTTGCATAGAATACATATGTGGCATGACATGCCTATAAATAGTTGTGTTTATTTCTTTAATATATATTTCATTAAATACACAATTAAGCATTATAGTTAGTGCATCAAGTTTCGATATGTAGGTAAGAGATAATCAGCTATAAATCAGTATCAGCATCGTAGTGTAGTATCAACCTTCACCTTTGGGTATACTTTTCTATCTTATTTTGTAATGTATATTAGTTAGATGGCACTTATATGTAAGTAAGGGTAGTAGGTCCTAAACAAGTCTGCATCAAGTTTTGTAACTTAAAAATTTTTGAGGCCATGCTCTATCTTAAAAGGTGTAATAGACCTTTTGTCTTTAAATGGAAAAATCATCCTATGTCTAAAATTTATGGCTAAAATGTTTGCTGTAGAAGGTCGAATACACTTATCTTAATTATATATACCATCATAATCTGTATCCAACTCCTTACATAAGAGGTACACAATAATTTAACTAAGTTGGGTGAGTCAGAATGTTATTAAAACAAGTATAATTTATGGTTAGATTAATTGGATTGTTAGGGACATTTTAGGTGATAAGTTAAAACATAGCATCATAAACAAACCATCAAAAATTAATTAATAGTATACCACTAACGTATATCAAAATATGAGTAATGATATGGTGGTCAGAAAAGGGGTGTATAATTTTTTTGATAGGGTGTTGCTATAGCTTGGAACTATTACATATGTATTGGGGACACAATCCTATCTATATAGTTGATACATAGCCTAAATGGATGATTACAATGAGTAAAGTATAATTACAACATTGAGTGCAAACTATATGTTAAATTTTGTGCAGTATTAACTGTCACACCAAAAGGTAGTAATGTAAGCCTTTAAAGCAAACACGATGCAGTTTCGAACATATATGGCATGAGTAACACTATGTGGATAAATATATTCATCATCATTAATTTACCATAGTAAAGATAAATATAAATGAGTAATAATATGTGCAGTACACAAATTTAGTAGATATCACATATCATAAGTAACACTATGTGAAGTACACAAAGTTAGTAAATATTGTTAGTTGTATGCCCTAGAGCACATATGTAATAGGGATAATTTTATGCACAATTAAATAATTATTCATTAATAAAATGGCATTCTTTATTACTTAGTGCTCATGTTATAACATTTGCTTGATAATAATCTTAAACTATGTAATAAAGTCCATGGTATAAAATCATAGTATAAAGGAAATCATGAAGAGTTCATAATGTGAGATTCCTATTGTATATAAATGTGATAATACCTAAATTATCCCTAGTTATAGTATTAATAAGATTAGACATTGTTAATACGGATAGACTAGTATATGTTATACTTCTTTACTAGGTCAAGCAGTAGTTCTCATAAGTTGTAAGTATGGCAATGCTTAGAGATAACATATGGATGCTTGTTTAAGAAATAAGTACATTAGAGACCTATCCTGAGATCTTCACATGGATACATAATCTATGTTAGTGAAAGAATCTCATTATATCAGTGGTGTAAGTATTATTGAACTTGAGATCATTAAGATATCTTAAGTATCAAATGATATACTTTGACTCTGGTGCTTTTACTTCGCCATGAGGTATACATAGCTAGGAGGTTGGGTACAGCATGAGCTACTTAAAGGTAGTTAAGTTATTAATAAAGAATTCACCACCTCGGATTATAGTGGGCAGTTTATCTCACAGTTCTAATAGAATGCCTTTATTCAGAAATCTTTGGCCGGAGTAAAATGCAAAGTGAATTAGATTCACAAGGGCATTTTAGGAATAAAGATATAAATATTAGAATCAACATATTCAGAGCTTAATTAGACATAATTAATTAAGCATTGAGTTAACATAAGTCCATACTCAAACTTAGATGGGATAAGTGTGGTGAAAGGAGTTGATTGCATAATAACTGTATATGAAAGGATAAAATGGTTAAACCACTGACCTTTTGACACTTGGGTAGTCATGATGCATGGAAATATGCCTCTCTTAACTTTTACTTAAGTTAATTTATTAATTGAGAATTAACAATG
>CANXYI012127994.1:0-12084 GCA_948208565.1 Hura crepitans
CCACCTAACGACTTAACTAGCCCATCATTCCCATAGCCCTTTTCAATGTGGGGAATCGACATAATTAGAGAAATAAGACCATCAGTAGCTAGAGGACATAAGTTCATAGTGGTGGTGAAAGATTACTTCATGAAGTGGGTAAAGGTTGAGTCTTTTAATAAATTGGGAGCAAGATAGATAGGGAAATTTATTGCAAGAAATATTATTTATAGGTATGGCTTGCTGCAGTAGATTATTTCAAACAACAAAGTATAGGTTTAGGGAGAAACTAGGCAACACTTTCAAAAGTATAGAATTCAACATCATAAGTCTTCGCCGTACAGGCCACAAGCTAATAGAGTGGTAGAAGCTGCTAACAAAAATGTCAAGAAAATTTTGTAGGAGATGACTATCACCTATAAGGATTGGGCAGACATGCTATCATTCGCATTATGGAGGTACAGAATGATAGTTAGGACATCCACCCAAGCTATGCCTTATTTACTGGTGTATGGCATGGAGGCAGTGCTGCCAATCGAGGTAAAGATACCTTCCTTAAGGGTAGTATTAGAGGCAAAAGTACCAGAAGTAGAATAGGCTAGAAGCAGGTACGATCAATTATTATTAATAGATGAAAAATGGCTCAAAGATTTTTGTCACATGCAATTACACCAGAAAAGAATTGCAAGAGCCTACAATAAAATGGTCAAACCTAGAATCATAAAAGAGGGTGATTTGGTACTCAAGAAAGTCAGGCCATTGCTGTCCGACCCTAGGGGAAAGTTTAAACCAAATTGGGAAGGTCCTTACATAGTAAAGAAGGTACTCAAGCATGGGGGCATCAAGATCTCGGACTTAGAGGGTAATGAGTTTTTAGAGCCAATCAATGCAAATAGGTTGAAAAAGTACTTCTGCTAAAAAAAAGTCCGTTAAGCTAAAAACTTGGATAGGGCTACTTAGGCAAGAGTTAAGACACCCCGATGAGGTGAAAACACAGCAGGGCACTTCATGCAAAAGTTAGAGGATAAAAGAGAAAATAGCCAATCAAGAAAACCTTTCGAGGCTGGTTAGTAACAGTAGTGCTATTAATGGAAATTAATACATTCACTAAGATTAATTGGCTTAGTTTTAAATTCAATCAATGAAAAAATGCTTTAGTTTTGATCACTAACATGTAAATTACCATTTAAGAAGGGATCATATAAATAAATGAATTCTATGCACATCGCTTCTTTTCAAAACTAGAAGCATTGTCTGTAAACTTCCTTTTTAGTGATAACAATCTATTGTTTTTAGCATCACTTAAAACCTACTTGTTGTAAGAATCATCTGTATAAATGGTGTTGATTGTGTAATTAGGCATGTCCCTTAGGATGGCATATTTTTCCCACAAGTTAGGAAAAGAGCGTAAGAAGTGATGGATCAGAAGGCTGCCACAAAACCTAAGAGGCTCGATAGGTATCCTTTATACTGAACCAAACTATCACGAGATATGTGAAGGGCTATAAAAAGTAGCATGCCTCAATCCAATCAAAGGTACACAACCCGTATTATAAGATAGGATGAAGTGACTAATCTTCCACCAAGGACATCTCTAGTGCACTCGGGTGACTATGTCAAGCTATGAGAGCTATTAATCAAAGGAGTCACACTTCATTGTAAGCTTCCTCCCATAATGATGACAAGAGTCATATTTTGCCTAGAGTTTTTTAGGTAGTGGAACAATCAACTCTAATTTCTCTCATAGCCAAAGCTATATAGAAAAAAATGAAGAAAAAAGAAAAGGAGGGCCATTAGGTCAAAAAATTAGCAAAGGACCACCTAAGCAAAAATTAGGCTGACTCACTAGTATGAAAACCGTCACAGGTGCACTAGGCAAAACTTAGGGTCACAACAAAATAAGATTACCTATAAGAGAAGTGGGCTCCTTGTCACGAAGTCAACATCCTTCCTTGTCAGTGCATCTAAACTATGAATAGTATCAGCCAACAATACGCCGAAAGGGTTATGGCTAGAGCACGTCGCAGTAAGAATGTGAAGGATCTTGAAGTCACAGTGATCATCTTTGGAAGTAACACTCAGATAGCTTCCAAGCAGGTATAACAAGACACGTTTCGCCCACTCCATCGAGCTAATAGAGATTTAATGAACGTGATCCAAAATTGCCTTAAAATAAATTAGACCTTCTCTTGGTATAAGCTTATGACACGAAAGGGGAAAAAAACCTAGAGCTAGAAATATCTAAGAGATAATGATCCTCAAAGAAGGTAAGGCTAGCAAGGTAGTAGGAGTAATTTTGTATCCCATGATAGCTGCGAACTCCTCTAAGGTAGGACATACCTCCTACTGATCGAAGGTCAAGACATGCAAAATAGGATTCTAGTGCTGTACAGCAACCTTTAGGAATTCAGGGTTGATTCGGACTTTACTCATGAATTTAAGGGCTAAAAAGGGGGCGAGAATAGGTGAAAGCCAAAAAGTTTTGGGTTTTAAAACCTTAAGCAACTTCAAACAAAAAGAAGACATGATGAAGAGAATGAATAAAATAGCCAGCAAGGAAAGGGTATTTATAAGCATCCCATTCATTTTCCAATTAGGAATGGAAATCCAAAAATATGAGATAAGGTCCGCACAGACTTATGTACGATGTTGAGGTCTGCACGAACTAAGTAAGTAGGTGCTTAAGATGCTAACATGCCAAGTCCGTAGCCAAATCAACTGATGTTTGCCTAGACTAAAAGAACCCTTTCAGGTTCACACAAACTAAGGCACCCCATTCAAGTAGGAAATAAGACAACACTCAAAGCCATGTAGTGTTCAAAGATTAAGCAAAGTTCAACATTAAAAGTGTGTAAAAAGGGGAAGATAAATTATATCATGTTCTAAAAAAGTAAGATAAAAGGTAGGGCACATAATCATGCCCACAAAATCACAAAAAAAAGGGATGAAAAGCCAGACAAAGAGATCATCCTCAGGCTTAGCCATCAAAGTTATCCTCCTTTTTAGTGTCTTCATCCTTAGAAGATACCACCAGCCTCTCAGCCACCTGTAGGCCCTAATCTTCCTCCGAGCTTTATGTAAGGCTGCCACCCACCTGAATAGCTCATTTTGCAAAAAGAGTGAAGGATCAATGTCACATAGTATATATGTAATGCAACATACATGCAACATAGCATAGCATAATACATATAGCACATGTACATACACGAATGGCATATAGTATACATGTAACATGACACGCATAAGTATACATAACATACATGTACATTAGTATGACATGTGATATATAAAGCACATAGATAACTAGAACAACAATAATGCACTTACCGCCAACACCCGAGTTTCTTTAATCATGGCTTTCTTAAATGCTTCCATGACCATAACAATCTTCTCCACTGGAGCCTTCTTCACTTGATTAAGAAAGACAAGATATTAGGCATGTGCAAAGAAAAAACCCTTCAAAAATAGAATTAAAAGTCTTACCAGCATCGTATCTTTAGGCTCAAAAGTTACAGGACAACTCTCCTTAATGGGAAGCTTGGTAGAGGAAAGCTCCTCATTGACACCATAGCATATGTAGCTTAACTTGGGTATATCCACAAGCGTCCCTATCACCTTACTGGGGAAAGGCTCCGGGCCAAATGATGATCCTGGAGCATGGGCCAGAGAAAGAGAGAACTGAGAACTCAGGGAGCAAGACGTGGCCCTTAGCCACTTTTATGAGGAAGAGGGACCATCCCTAGGGGTAGCTATAGGCTACAACATAAAAACATACAAGATTAAAAGATATCATGAAAGAAATGGCAAAACATAAGAATTTTACCTGAGAAGGAAGAGGCCCAGAAGTATAGAGAACTCGAGAAAGTAGGTGAGATGCAGCCTATAGAGCTTAGCCTTCATCACCATTCTCTACCAATGTTGCTTTACAGACCCCAACGGTCATCCCTTGAATGAAGACTAAGTCATCAATGTACCTCCCAAATAGCATAGACTCAGGAGGGTCCAAAGGGATGAGGCACACATCAGGACCCAAATGCCAACTGACTACTCTCTCTCCCAAAAACTAGTAGTACGTTTCAGGAGTAATCAATAACAAACAATGAAAAGATAGACCCTGAATGAAATGCAGAGGGGGAGGCAATTGATCAATGGGGAAGACCCATCAGGCTATGTCAACCTACATAAGTGTTAGTAATATACAATCAATCACTGAAAGAAATGTTTTTCTGTGCTAGAATCACTTACATTTGTCCAGGTGCATAAGCTGAGATATTACCAATGCTACATTAAGGACATTGCATTCCATGGACTTGAGGTAGGTCGAACCCACCTATCCATCACAAGGTAATGCTTAGGCATATCAAGCTCACAAGGATGAGATAATAAGTGAAGCTAATAAGCCCATACCTAAGGATGACAAAAGAAGAGAAAAAAAAAGAAGAGAAAAGGAAAGAGGCTCTACTTACCAAGACACTAGACACAAATCCCTGGATGAAACGATGACTCTTTCTGGTCTGTACTGTCATGTCGAGACTCCAAAACAACCATCCTAAGGAGGAGTTGCACCAATTCCAGCTCCCCATCTTGTCCACCTCCTTTAACACTGAGAGGAAGCTCCAACTTATGGTACCATTGGCATTAGCAAATAAGGTGGTGCCTAACAAATACAGAACAAAGCAGTGTACGTATTGATTCACATCTAGCTCGCTTGAGGGACATTCCTCACTCTACCTTTCCTGAAGGTCAGTACAATGAATACTACTAACTTGGTCCTGAGGCATAAATCCCAATAATTCCTTCAGTTCTAGCAACTGCAAGGAAGGATGCCAATAAAAAGCATCGAAAGCAATGGCACCACCAGTACATGGTGCCCTAGTAATGAATGCCCAGTCAAACGGCGTGATGGTTAGCTCACCGAAGGACAAGTGGAATGTATGTGTGGTGTCCATCCACCTATCTAACAAAAGCCCATAAGGCTTAAAGATCGCGATGAAAATCCCCTCCTACAAGGTGATCAATAAAATTCTGGAAACCTGTCATGCGCACCTTGTTCTTCACTGTCACTAGCATAGTAGAGTACTACTATTGTGGACCAAAAAGAGTACCCCGACACTTGAGATGCATCTATAAAAAAGTAAGCAATTAAGAATCACAACCTGATCACAAAGTCTACACAGACCAAGATCAGTAAAAGACAAGTCCGCACGGACTAACATAGAATCCAAAAAGCAATCAAAACTTAAGTCTGCATGGACCAAGATTAGTCAAAACTCAAGTCCGTACGGATCAAGATCAGTTAAAATCATATCTGCATGGACTCTAATCAAAGTCAAAGATAGTCAACATTTAGTCTATATAAACTTCACATACAGAATCACCTAAGCAACTATAGGAATAATTCTGACAAAGAGAAAGTTTGTCAAGTCTGCACATAACAACATCCTCAAATAATTAGTCTGTATGGACTTCTTGAGCCCTAGCCTATTTAGTACGCACGGACCTATTACACTAGAAATTCTTCAAGACATAAGAGCACAAAAATAATCAAGAAACTATGATAGAAAATACATAAAGAGAGAAGACTCACCTGCGGGTACACTTCAGAGCATGCGTGATGGGCTAGATCCACCAAATATGGGGTTGGATCACCAAAAGCAATGTCATTAATAGGCATTGCATTCTTCGGGCAGTTCACCACTATAGATGGGATGAAACCCACTAGAGTAGGCATGGAAATATCCTCCGATAGAGGGGGAGAGGGTGCAGATCCTCCTCCTTGTGAAAGGAGAATCATGGTAGGTGTATCCTCACTGTTGGAGGAAGAAGAGCCTGAAGCACTTCCTACATAAGAGGCTATGGTAAGAGCATCCTATTGAGAGAAAATAAAGAATATGGAAAGACTGAAACGGAAGGAATGAGAAATAGAGAATAAAAAGTGATAGTTATACCACTGATATGATAAGTCTGCACGGACATATAAGAACATATCAAGTCTGCACGGACTTTTGGAAATAAGTCTGCAAGGACCAATTTGAGATAGTCTACAAAAGTTGAATATAAGTCTGCACGGACTAATGTGTGAAAGTCCATACGGACTAAGAATAATCAAAATCCTAAAAAGGTCAAAGTTTATTCTTTTTTCCCCAAAAATTGACATTCTATTTCTTTTTTATAGAATTAATTTAAAGTTACCAGGCTCAACTTCCTTCAAGGAACAATGATAAAAGCTTGGATTAACACCAAAGTTTCAATCCACCAAAATTTGACCCTGTGTCCAATTTATGTTACAGAGTTTAACCTAATAAGCCAATTCACCAAAATTCGACCTCATGTCTAATTTATGTTATAGGGTTCAGCCTAATAAGCCAATCCACCAAAATTTTACCCTATGTCCAATTTATGTTACAGGGTTCAGCCTAATAAGCCAATCCACCAAAATTCGACCCTGTGTCCAATATATGTTACAGGGTTCAGCCTAATAAGCCAATCCACCAAAATTTGCCCCCGTGTCCAATTTATATCTAGGATTAAACCTAATAAGCCAATGCATTAGAATTTGATCCCGTGTCCAATTTATGTTATAGGGTTCAGCCCAACAGGCCAATCCAAAGTTTCTATCCACTTGATCAAACCTTGTCGGTCAAACAAACTTAGGTGTGATAAAAAATTACTTAGTTAGAAGTGTACAAACTGTATCATGAAATCATAAGACAATAATCTAGAGACATTAAAGTGATAATATTCATGGACCAAGTTTAATTCTTTCTAAAGGGAAGATACAACTTAGGTTTAACAATCTTTTTCAATGATTCAAAGATGATCATCCATATTTGATGAGGCTCTACATCAAGTAAGTATACCCACAGGTAAGTATTTCTAAATTTGGTACTTTGCTATACACTGTTCCAATTCATGCATTACACATCACACACCAAAGTGGGGGCAACTGTAGACACCTCACCTTGACCAATGATGATAACTAGAGATGGCTCTTGAGCACAGCACAAAAAGCCTTTGAAACCTTAGTCTGTATGGACTAACATTCTCAAACACTTAGTCTGCACAGATTAATTACAAAAGTAGGTCATAACCTAGTCCATAATGTCCACACGGACCATCACTTCAAAAACCTTAGTCCGCACAGACCATCAAGAATAAGTCTGCACGGACTTATCGATAGAAATAGACTTCGAATTTAAACATTGCCTATTTAGTCCAGAAATTAGAATCCAAAAGGGATTAGGACTTTCTCTTAACAAAAAGGGGTAGAAAAACCTAGAGAAGAGATATAAATACTTCTCCAAAATAAGGAGAAGGGGTCTAAAAAAAAGGAAATACACTAAAAAATCATAAATGTCACGATTCAAATAGCAAAAAGCATCAAAGCTTAATGAGACTTGTACCAAGGAAGAATTCAACCATCCTCACCTACATTAAAAGGCCTTTGTGCTAGTGTTCAAGTAGATTCCTTTATAAATTAATATCTAAGATCTACGAATGACTTTTTTTGAATCTTTTATGAGCTATTAAATTTTTGAGATGATCAATTTATGAGGTGATACCTTGTTATCCCCATTCTCATTGATGATGAGTAGGCTAATTATATTAGACATGTAAATTGTGAATTTGATATTTGTACTTAGCATTAGGTATGCCAATGAGAAGCTAATTTCATAATATAAATTTGACCTTATACAAAATTATGTCTGCATAGACCTAGTATCTTTAAAGGCAAGTAATTGTGTTAGTCCTCACGGCCTTACTATATGCATCTTAATTAGACTTGTTAGTCCGCACAAACCTCCTATCACAAGGGTTATAGGTCTGCACAGACTTGCCAATGATAATTTGTATCATAATCCCTCGTTATGTCATGCTACTATGATTTATAATCCATGTTGTATTTACAATGATTGTGTTTATGATTGCAATGCTCACTCACATACTAATAGATCAAATTTAACTTATTTGATTCTAATGTTTTTCTGAGTTGTTGGTTGGAATCCACATTAGAGTAAAATTATGAGACGGACTTTATCTTTCCTCAGTGAAGGTTTGCACGGACTAAGTATCGTTACCTCTTATGTTTGCACGGACCTAACGATACTGAAGTGGGCTAGTTTTAAGACATTAGCTTGTTCCCTTGGTTTTGTACTATTTGACCTTCTTTGCTTCTTTTTGGGTTGTAATAGCTAGTAAATAACTTGTTTTACACGCTAAAACCTACCTTTCACATCAAATGATTTTGTACATAATTAATTGTTATTTTCTAACAAAATGGATTTGTACTTCCTTAATTAAAAGTCACATGAAGAATGTATTTTAATAAAGGTCAATCTCCTAGAGATGGGAGTTAGGCAATTACCACCAATTCCTATGGAATTATGAGTAATTGTCAGATCAAAAAACAATCAATTAATAACCTACTTTCTAGATGTACAATTTACTTTATTGCATTCTTTAAATATCATAATTTACTTCTTATACATGGAAAGGTGACATAACTGCTTTAAATATAATGCATGCTTGTTTGACAAGGGATTGATAAATGTTACAATATACATGGACAACATATTATTAGGGTATAAATAAGATCTGAAATTCCAAACCTTTCTAGTATAAAAAATCAGAGGTCCTGGTGTAGAGGCTAGGTGGCGACTTCACTAAACAATCTCATCCTTGATAAAAATACATAATCTCTACACTTAGCTATATCTCCCTTTATAACAATCCACTAATAAGCTATTTTCATATCTTAATACATCTTGATACTACTAGGATGCATTGTATATGGGGAATTATGTGCTTCTTATATAATTTGCTGTCTCAAATCTCCCATATTTGGCACACAAAGCTAATCATGATAAAACAAATAGCCATCCTCCTTGATCTCAAACTTAGAGGGCTTCCCCTCTTGAATCACACTTATAAAATTGACAGGTTTGTGATCATCTTTCATAGCCTTTTGCACTTATTGTAACAAACTAGCCTTTACTTACAATTTTGCTAGTAAGCCTTTATCATTCAACATCTATAATATGACATTCATTGCTTTACAGCTTATGTGAATTTTTTTTGCTAAAGGCATCTACTACCACATTGGCTATCCTTGGATGATAGTCAATAAGGCAATCATAGTCCTTTATTAACTCCATCCATCTCCCCTATCTAAGGTTTAACTCTTTTTGTGTAGGAAGATAGTTTAGACTCTTATGGTCTATGTAAACATAGCATTTCTCTTTATAACGATAATGCCTCTAAATCTTACAAGCAAACACCACTATTGCAAGCTCTAAATCATATCTCAGATAAAGCTTCTCATATGGTTTCAAATGTCTAGATGCATTGGTAATAACCTTGCCTTTTTGCATAAGCACATATCCTAATCCATTTAGTGAAGCATCACTGTAGATAACAAATTCCTTCTCTAATTCTGGCTGTACTAGGATTAAAGCTTCTATCGCCATCCTCATAAGATTTTCAAAGCTTTCTTGACACTTGTCATCCTATGAAACTTAATGTCTTTTCTCAAAAGATGCATCATAGGGGCAACAATAAAAGAAAACCCCTTAACAAACCTCCTATAGTAGCTAGCTAAACCTAAGAAACTACTAATCTCTATGGTATTTTTGGGTTGTTTCCACTCTATTATAGCCTTAACTTTACTAGGATCCACTTTTATGCCATCTACTACAACAATGTGTCTTAGAAAAGACACCTCACCTAGCCAAACCTCATATTTACTAAGCTTGGAAAAAAGCTTCTTATCTCTTAGCTTCTGTAGTACAATCTTTAAATGCTACTTCTATTCATGTCGGTTCTTAAAAAAAATCAAAAAATGGTCTAAAGATCTAATTCATCAGATCCATAAATGTTTATGGACCATTGGTAAGCCCAAATGGTATTACTAAAAACTCATAATGACCATATCTTATTCTAAACTCTGTCTTCTACACATCTACTTCCTTGACTCTCAACTGATCATAGCAAGATTTGAGATCAATCTTGGAGAAGACACTTGCTCCTTACTGATCAAACAAGTCATCTATCTAAGGCAATATATATTTATTCTTGATAGCCACCTTATTGAGCTACCGATAATCCACCAATAATCTCAAAAGATCCATCCTTTTTCTTGACAAACAAGGCTGATGCTCCCTAGGGTGAAAATTTGACTTAATGAATCTTTAATATAGTAACTCTTGCAACTGCACTTTTAACTCCCTTAGCTATATAGGAGCCATATGATAAGGAGCTATGGATGCCAGTGTTGTACCAAGCTACACTTTAATCCCAAACTTTAACTCTTGTTATGTTAGTAACCTGGGTAGCTCAGCTAGAAGCACATCTTCAAACTCTGATACTATTGGTATCCAACTAATCTATGGCTCTATCATGCTAATATCATTCACGTGGGCCAAATAAGCTTTATAGCATTTCCTTATCAATCTCTTCACCATCATTGCTGATATCACATTTGATATATATTCCAATATTTCCCTAACCATTATAACTTCTGACCCATAACTAGCCATAAGTGTAAACATCTTCTCTCTACAGTCCATAACTATATGATACTTGGAAAACTAGTTTAGGCCTAAAATCAAGTTAAAATCATCAAAAGGTAAGTCAATGAGATCTGCTGCAAAATCAAATCCTTGTACCATCAAGGGATAATTCTTATAAATTTTATTAACTAGCACACATTGCCCTATTAGATTATTGACTCTAATATCAACATCAAGCATCTCAAACACTAACCCCCTATCTTGTGTTCATGTGGTGCATATGTAAGAGTGTGTGGAACTTGGATGAATTAAAGATAAAGTAGGCAAATCAAAGAGTCAAAATGTACCCATTATGATATCTGATGTGTCCATACTATCTTTGGCCTTGATATACTATTAAGTTGTTGCTTTACCCTCTACCTTGTCTCTCTAGCTACCTCCAACTCTATCTTATGCATCCTTTTGGTCTCTCTTTTGAGATAAACCTATAGGCTTAATAGGACAAATTTGAACCAAGTGACCTTTTAAGCTACAACCTCAGCATACACTTAGCATCGTAGTCCAGCACTTACCTTGATGTCTCTTACCACAATGCTTACACTTCGACACAAATAAAAATCTAGCTATGGATCTAAAAGTCCCTGACATTTGTGTTTACTATCTAGAATGTGCTCTCGACCCCTAACTTGATTCCTAGTCTAATCTTGCCTTTGACTTTACTGAGGTTTAGTCTGATCACTCTTAGGTCTCATATCTACCTCATGTGTGAAACTACCATATCCTTAACCAAAAGGGTCTCTTCTTGTAACACTTATCTCTCTTCTCTTTAACTTCTAAACCATCTCTATAGAATGGCATATAACAACCAAAGATAAAAAAATCCCTTATCTTCAAAGGGATGATCCGCTACGTAATATCCAAATTTAGTCCCATCTCAAACTTCTTACATCTTTCTTCCTTAGTTGCCACCACTGTCTTAGCATATTTGCTAAGTCTCACAAACTCTTTCTCATACATAGATATGGATCATTGTCTTTGTCTCAGATCTATGAATTCTTACCTTTTTTTGTTGAGAAAATACTCAATGATGTATTTCTTCTTAAATTCCTTGAAAAAGAAATCCAAGTCAAATCAAATATAGTTAGATGCTCTATGATGGTCTCCTACCAATTTCAAAGCCTCATCAACTAACAATGTTGTGGCATGAGTTGTATATTCCTTTTAGGTACTACCAAACTACTGTTTAATCCTCAAGGTCTAATCCAACCAATACTCTACTCTATTAGACCCATCCTCTTACTCTCCCTTGAAGAACTGGGCTTCATTCTTTAACAACTCTAAAAATAGGTCATATAAAAAACCCTTGGTTCTTACTGTACTTGTGATAGTGGTATAAGATCTGTTGTAGCAACAGTAGTAGCCACTATAGTTACTTACCTAGCTGAATCCAACATCTCCACTAACCATGCAAGCTGAATCCAACATCTCCACTAACCATGCAAGTTGACCATGAGATCTTTATGCCATATGACTAGCATCACTCTTTATAATAGACCCAGCCCTAGTTACCTCTAGTCCAACAGTAGTCAGAGCATGG
>CANXYI012128067.1:0-10872 GCA_948208565.1 Hura crepitans
TAGATCTATCAAAGATAAAATAGGTAGATGAAAGAGATTGATTATACCAGCAATAACTTTAATAGAACTTACATCCTCACCTACCTAGATAGCATACTTGTGAGACCCTATCACCCAACCTAGTAGCTGGATTTGAATAAGATATGGCACATTGTGACACCTTTTGCTCAAACTATTGCCAGTCTAAATAAGAGATGACACATTACCTTATTTTACCATCATTTATTTGATTCCTTGTTATATGTTTATATCATGAGCATTGGGGCTTGTCTGTAGCTTTACAATGAATGTTATGCTAATACATGGTTAAGACTCTAACTATTATGGTTGACAAAAATCCAATAATATAATAGTTATCTGGTAACATGTCTCGAAATAAACCTTTAGAAAAGACACTTCTATTACATATCCAGACTCAATCATAGACATCTGGGTCTTTTTAACCCTCCATCATCAATAGTTAACATATGTATCATCAATCACATCTCAAACACAACAATATCTCAAGCTCAATAACATCCTATAATGAATATGCATATCATGCTAATAATGTACTAGTAATATTATCTATTTAGGTTACATGGACAAAGTGTTTTGAAGAGGTTACATACATATGTCCTTATACTAGACCCATTCCTTACATATTTGCATATGAGTGCCTACACTATTAATACATCACAGACATAAAAGAAAATAAGTTATACCAAGCTAAAGCTATTTGAGTAACACTACACTACTATCACTTAAGGCTTGGACTATTGAGGGATATATCTACCACTTACACATTATGAAAACACGATGTGCTAAACAATATGCTTAGAGGCGTATTCAATAAAACATGTACACACTATGTCATAGATATATGATATTCTTGCATTTAACTTTCCATTCATATCTTTAATCTTTATGTTACCTTTTAACTATGTTATCTCCTATTAGCTTACCTCAATTTTGTGATTAATGTTACTTGCATGCATTGAGTTTTATGTGCCAATTCTTACTAGTTATTATGTTCATTTAAGCCAATGAGCTATAACCAATGTGTTAATTTTTTAGCCTTTTTCTTAGAGATCATAAACAACTATCGTATCCATTTTCTATACTTGTACTTCATTAATATTATTCATGGTTTGCCCATATTTGAGAGACATTTTAGACTTCATAATCGGGTATCATTGAGAAGTAGTCCACACTTTGGACCTCTATTGCTGCTACACCTACCAATAATCACCATATATTGTGTAATCAAATACAAAGGGCTCCAAATAAAAAAAAATTACTGACTCGAAGGTTCCAATCCTAACCACAAAGGTCTCCTGACAACGAATGTCTCATTATCACAAAGGTCTCTTGACCACATATGTCTCAATACTTCATTGTGTAATGGGTAAATAATTGTAAAAGCTAAATTCCCTAGTCAACTAATCAACCTATCCAGTACCTTCTAGTTTATATGGGCCACCTCTTGCTTCATACACATAATTAATACTCACAGTGTTTATATTCATAATCCCATGAATGTTATATCATACATAATCAATCACCAATATTATAAGTCATATTCATCATTTCCATTTGTATTTGTCATATCATTACATTATTCTATTATGATTCTATTACATACATTATGACCTCTAACCGACATTGCACTTTGTAGTTTTCTTTTACCAATTAAATGGCAATTATGTTTATCACTTTGTGTAGCACATTAATCTCAATAACAAATATACACCTATATTTTAGGCAATAAACATGCTCACACATATACATGAATTTCATGAAAAATATTCCTATAATTACATGGAACCACTAGTGCCATAATTACATGCAACCACTAGTACACTTTCTCATTATGAGTCAATTCCATTTGTTTTGGTCAGTTACATTTCTATTTCTCCTTATTATGAGAAAATTTTATTAATTCCAATTATGTCCAAAAAATTTCCCTATTATAGTTAATAATTTCAATTCTTTATAATTTATTCATTTTTCATCTATTTTCCATTCTACTAGTTCCATCATCATTCTCTAAACCCTAAGTTACCCTAGTGACAAATTTAGGGTCAAACCAACCCCTAAATATATAAAAACCCTAAATTTAAAAAATTATCAAAATCATGCAATTTAAGGAAATATGCACATATTTTATCTAAGACACTTATAGAGATACTCTACATCATCTCTTGATTGATCCTACTGCCTTTTCTTACCTCAGTTCTCATGCCCTAGCTCGATTTCTAAATTCTACAATATATAATTAATTAAAAAATTTCATAGGAAAATATATACATTTCCAAATTAAAATCAAAAGCATATTTGTGATGTAGAGTGTGTTTAGTTACATATAAAAAAGTCAATGTCTCCAATGGGGCCCGATTTATTTAAGTAATTCAAAACCCTAATCAATCAAACTCTAATTTCTCCTCAAAACCTTTATTTTTTGCAAAACTAATTCTATAATCGAGCATTATGTGTCACAAGGATCGATTTCCATATAAAATTTAAGAGTTTTCTATGTTTTTTACGTGAGAAGAAAGAAGAAAAGTGGAGAAGGGAAAGAAATGAAAATGGTGTCGACTTTTAAGGGTCTAAAGGGTAAGATGAGCCTATTTATGGTATTATGCACTTGCACACACTTAATCACATTTATATTAAGGTGATTGATGGTCTCAATCGTGCCATGCGGTGATTAGATAGCCCATATTAATTCTATTTACATTTTATCTTCAAAAATATAAAAAATTCAAAAAATTCTATAAAAAAAACTTTTTTTCAATGCCAAAAATTGAAGAATTACTCAATTAATAGACCTCATAAATCTCGGGTTAAAAGTTCGAGGGGAATTTTGTTAACTATTCACTCATATAGTTAAGAAAATTTGATTAAATATCAAACAACATCAGAATTTCAAATTCCATCACCATTGTATTATTTATAATTTTTTGCCTTTAAGGTATGCTATTTTCAGGTCCATTCGGGCATATCCCAAGCTTTTTTTGGCTCGATGAAAACTAATGTCACTATTCACTATATATCAATGTAAAAGAACTTATTAGTTTTATTAAAAGTGCTAATTATGAAATTTTCATTGTTATTTTTCTCATCAAAGTTTTATGACTAGTTCTTCCCTTTGGCTTCCCTAGTGTGGCCCAATTACTTGGGATACACTATTCATGCTCAAAAAGTATGATTCATGAAACCAAGATTTATAGGCATTATAATCCTTCCACTATTAATATATTTTTTCCTTAAATTTTATTTTGTTCAAATAGCTAAAGATACTACTCACTCATTTGTTGTTCACTTTTCCAAGTTGCTTCTTATGATCTATGATGCTTATATATTTATTTCACTATTGTAACTACTTTACTACATAGTTCTTTCAATTCCCATGCTCGGATCTAGGCTAGTTCTTCTTTATATAATAAGTTTGTTTGTACTTATATATATTCTATTGATAGCACATATGAAGGGTTTGATCGGTACTTTCTTAGCATTTAAACATGAAAATACATCATGGATTTGTTGTAGCTCAGGAGGTAAAGCCAATCGATAAGCCATTGGTTTAACCCATTCCAGCACCTCATATGGTTTGATGAATTTGGGGCTAAACTTGCCTTTATTTCCCAACTGAAGTATTTGTTATAGTGGTGATAACTTTAGGAAATCTTTTTCCCTAATTTCTTACTCGATTGTCTTTCTCTTAAGATCTATAAATGATTTCTATCTGTCTATTATGGCCTTTAATTGATCTTTAATGGTTTTCACCTTTTCTTCCTCATCTCTAATTATGTCTAGTCCTATTAGCTTGTTCTCACCTATTTTTGTCTAGCATAATAGGGTTCTGCATTTCCTCCCATACAATGCTTCATACAGTGCCATTCCCAGGCTTGCTTGATAACTGTTGTTATAAATGAATTTTACTAGTGAAAAACACCTATCCTAGTTGCCTTTAAATTTAATAACATTGCTTCTAAGCATTTCCTCTAATATTTGGATCACCTGTTCTGATTGGTCATTTATTTACGAGTGAAATGATGTACTAAAGGTTAATCGAGTACCAAAGGTTTCATGTAGCTCCTTCTAAAATCTGGATGTGAACCTTGGGTCCTAATTTGAAATAATAAATACTGACACTCCATGCAACCTGACAATTTCATCAATATAAAATTGTGCTAATTTCTCTAAGGAGTAATCCATCCTTATTGGAATGAAGTGTGATGTCTTTGTTAGCCTATCTATAATCACCCATATTACATCACATAGATTTCTTGTCATTGGTAGCCCTATAACAAAGTCCATGGTAACTGGTTACCATTTCCATTTTAATATTGCTATGGGGTGGAGCAATCTAGAAAGAACTTGGAGTTTAGCTTTGACTTGTTAGTAGGTGAGGTATAACTGTAGATAATAAACTCTTTCCTCAGTTATGGCTATGTGAGAATTGGTGCCTCTATCAACATAGCTTTTAGTGTGACAAAGCTCTCTTGGTATTTTTGATCCCAGACAAATTTCACATCTTTCCTCAGTAAATGTGTCATGGTAGCAGCAATTATGTAAAGACACCCTTAAGTAATTGACTATAGTATCTAGCAAATCTTAAAAAGCTTTTGATCTTTATCATGTTCTTTAGAGGTTTCCATTCCAGCATAGCTTTAATCTTGCTGGGATCCACCTTGATTCTAGCAGCTATCACTATGAGTCCTAGAAATGTCATTTCATCTTGCCATAATTCACACTTGTTTAATTTTTGCATATAGTTGTTTCTTTTTTATTATTTGCAATACCTACCTGAGTTTTTGTTCATGCTTCTCTTTGGTTTTAAGTAAACTTATAACACCCTCACTTGATTCCCGAAAAAACCTAATAAGAAATATAACTAGAGACTAGGTCACCCATCCAGAAATTTCTCTAGCCTATATTCTTTAACACTTATTAACTTATTTATTTAATAGACAGATTTTGACTAAATCTTCTATCTAACCCTTAAGCATTATTATTTAGGGTATAACAAACCTAAAAATCCATTTTTCTATCCTTAATTAATTTTACAGAAAATTAGGTAGCATAATGACTACTTATGTGACATTTCTAAAATTTAAACTTGTGAAACACACTTATAATATCATTGAGGTACTCTTTTTACCCTCAATATCATCAATCATATCATTATCATATATCAAAACATCACATAGGGCCTTAGGCCCAAAATCATCATAAAGTATAGTAATTAAATCATTTAGATAATGGCCTTTATATACATTTATCTATTATAAACTTATAATTATAGACACTTGTAGCCTCTAAGCTAGTTAAACCCAAAACCTACAGTATTTACATGAGTGCATGTAACTAACACCAAAAGTACCAAAAATATACCCTTTACTATTGTCACCAGCACACTACAAACTCTATAGAGGCAAGATCACTATCTTCTATTACCTACACACCAGAACATTGATACATTGAGTATAAAACTCAATGGTGAATTTGATGTAATAAAGATATGTCAATGCAAGCATACATATATATCACACATGCCATGAGTAATTATTATATTAATCAGTTTGATGTAATTTTTAATTTATACATAGTTCTTAGTATTACTTATCTATCATTATTATATTATTTAGTTTATTACATAGGCTCAAGTGGTTAGACTACACTTAGAGACATTAGATAAAAAGAAAATAAATAATGTGCAGTTGCTCACATTTTAGACCTCAATCTCTACACCCACCTAGTGCAGTGGCTTAGCTAGTGAGCCTCAGTTGCTACACTGACCTAGTATGATAAAATAGACTTAGATCTCCCTAGTACTAGACAAATAAATATCCACATGCCATATCATCAATTCATCATAGTGTAGTGGCCCCGCTTGTGGACCTCAGTGGCTACACCAACCTTATTTGATAACAAGAATCTACCTATACTAGACAAAAATATCAACATCATATTGTGTAATAATTCTACTGGTAAACCTCAATTACTTCACTGACCTAGTGTAGTGGCCCATTCATTAGGGCCTCAGTGGCTATACCCACCTTTATCATCATACTAGTAAAGGCCTAGAGGACCAGTACCTCTTGAAGCTGCAAAACCCTAGCTGACTAGTCAACCCATCTAGAGGGTGTCTAAATAATTGGCCAATTGTCTCTTAATTATTTTTATTCCATTACATATCATTTACTTAATTTATTTCCATACTATTAAAACATAGTTATTTTTCATTTTATTTTATTCATTTTTCATTGGATAGATATAAGTCAGTTTTATACTAGACTATTATAAGTCTATTTTTATACTAGACTACTATAAATCCATTTTCATAGTAGATAATTATAAGTCCTTTTTTATGCCTATTTCATTCCTTTATCCTAAGTCCATTTATGTGTCCATTTTAGGTCCCAATTACAGGTAATTTCCAATTGTCCATTTTTCCATAGCACAATTATGGGTCATCGTCAAATTCTAGGAGATAGTTATAAGCCAATTGCCATTATTCTTTATACATTTCCTTATACCATTTCAAGCTATTATTTCTTGCCATTATAAGCCATATATAAACTCATTTCATTCATGATTATAGGCCAACCAAATTAATCATAACTTGTCATCAAAAGCAATTCAATTCAATTACATTAAGTGCCCAAGTTATATACCACTTTTTAGGCCATTTTAAGTCCATTTCTTTCATGCCATTTTTACACCAATTTCTTACCATATTATCATTACATTTACTTATCATACCTTGTACAGTATTCATCCATATCTGCTAACATATTACATGCCATATTCTTTCCATACACTATAGTATTCTTAAATAACATCACACACACACGCCATACACCTTACCACACACACATACAATGTCATGTATACATGCCATACCTCTCGGCCAACAGTTGCTTATGGTCACACAAATGCACATTCTTAAATTTTATCGCATAAACACATCACATATCATATTTTTACCATACACACATATGTACACATAACATATAACACATGCCATGCCATGTTATTATGCATTTACACCTCTCAGCCATACCATGATCATGCATACACACCTCTCAACCATGCCATTATCATGCACACACATGCCTTTTTCTCACCTAATTCACATGTATATATTTATATTAATGCCATACATGCCATTTCTCGTCATTTCCACAATGATCATATGCCATACATCATAGTATTCTCAAATCACATCACATACACACGTTATACACCATACCACACACATATATAATGTAATGCATACATGCCATACCTCTCAACCAACACTTGCTCATGGTCTCACATATGCACATTCTTACATTTCATCACATAACATATTTCTACCATACACACATATGTACACATAACATACCACACATGCCATGCCATGCCGTCATGCACAAACATGATCAAACTAAGAATTCCATACAAATAATTATTATATTCCACAACCATGCACACTATGGCATGCTTCAATTATATCAAATTCAAATACCTATTAAATCTTCGAAGCCTTTCTCACACTTTGGATGACCTAACACTTTGATTTCTTATAAACTTTTTCTACACTAACACAATACCATTCCTTACTTAAAAAAATTCATAGAAAATCATACAAGACTCTAAATGAAGATATGAAAGTATGGTAATTCTTAGAATTAAGAGGACTACACAAAAATAAAATAAAAAGCTAGAAAAACCACTTGCACCACAACATGAATTTTCTAAGCCACCTTATGTATATCTTAACCTTCAATAACTTTTTCCAACTTCCATGTGTGGTGATGAAGACTAAAGGCTTTAGAGATTAATTCCCACTTGATTATGGTGATTTTTGGTCGAGCAATAGAGGTGAAATGGTGGTGGCAATAGCTAAAAATGGTGGAGAGAATGGCTAGTTGGCATCGATAATGAGAGAAGAAGAATTGGTGAGGTGGGTAGAAGGGTGATGATTTGGCATTTGAGTGGATGCCCATCTGGCATAGGGTTTTTATAGTGGAGTGGCTGGCTCGAGTGGTAACACGTGGCACCCGAGCATCCCAAAAAATCCTAATATTAGTTGAAAATTTGGGTGACTTTAATAATTCCTCTAGACCTCTAAAAATCATTACGTTTATTCTAAAAATCCTCGATTAGGCCTATTTACAAGCCCATAAAATTTCATGTCAAAATTCCAACGACAAATTAGTTAACTAATTCCTTAAAAAATTGAGAAATTTCAAAAAATTACTAAATGACCACAAAAAATTAAAATTACTTCACTAATGAAATCAGTGCAATTTTTTACCATTAAGGTACGTCCAGGCACATCCCATGTTATTCTTGGCCCACGTCCATCTAAGGCTATGATTCATTAGCTTACGGCTAAAAATGAATTATTGGTTCTGCTAAAATTTTAAATTAAATTGTTTAACCCATTTTTTAACCTATTAAAGGTTTATGTCCAATATTCCCCTTCTCGAGCTTTATAAAGCTGTTCTAGATTCCCAGGCACACTTTTTGGTCTCAAAGGTACTTTTTATGAAACCTTAATTTATAGGCATTACAAAACCAGAATCTCATCTATAAATACCACCACTAATTGATCCAGGTATAGTTATAATATATGATTCATCAAGTCCATAATAGCTATATGAGCATTTGTTTGATGAAATGGAATCATTAGAAATTCATAATGGTCATACCTAAAATGAAAAGTCATATTTGGAATGTCAAATTCCTTTATTATAAGCTGGTGCTACCTAGATCTGAAGTCTATTTTTGAGAAAACACTAGATTCTTTTAGCTGGTCAAACAAGTTATCTATCTAAGGTAGTGGATATTTATTCTTAATAGTCATATTGTTAAGTTATCTGTAATTGATACATAGTCATAGTGACATATCCTTCTTCTTAACAAACAACACTAGTGCTTTTTTATGGATTGTAGGTTGATGATATTATATGGTAGGTGCAGCCACTGAGGTTCTGGATGTGAGTCCTACACAATTTGGGTATTAAGAGGTCCATATGGGCTAATCCTTACTACCAATATTATTTTAGATATTAGGAGGTCCATTAGGGCTTATCCCTGTTATTCACTGATATTTAGGATATTTGGAGGCCTACTAGGTCTAATCCTTGCTATCCTATTATTAAGAGGTCTAGTTGGACTAATCACTGCTATTCTGATATTGGGAGGTTCTTTTGAATTAATCCCTATAATCAGATGGATGTGGTAGGTTTAGCTACTGAGGTCTCTATTGTTGCCACTGCATAGGTAAGGATCTCATTATCTAGTGTTAATAGCATTGTCTTTCAAGTATAAGCCATAAAAGGAAAATGAACACAATACTCTAATTTATGACTATAAGATGTTAAAATGATATAAGTCATATTAGAATATGATCAGTTAACTTTGATTTAAAAGGGGTAGCAAGGTATGGTAAATATATAATTAGTGACCTAAATTAATGGTAGGATAGCACATGTGTAAGATATTCTTATATAATGCATGATACATGTGAATTTCAAACAATACATGTCTCATTAAATTCAGCATAGAGTTTATACATAGCATGTTGATTTCCCTATGCACAGGAAGTAGATGGCAGACTTGTAATTTAGCCTTAATGAATAGTGTAATAGCTAATTCTCTATCACATATATTCTTGGTTTCTTTTGCAGTTAATCTTATATAGAGGCATTTGTGTATATAGGTGTGTTTAGGTTAAGTTATGTGAACCTTTTATACAATGGTTTGTAAATATTAATATAGGTTATAATGTGGACTTGATTATAATGTATAATTTCCATGTTGCATGCTTGGTACTATAATTATGATAACTTTTGTGGAAATGATGACATGATAGTGTTAGGGAACTAGAAGGGCCTAAAAGGATAAGGTGTGAATGAGAATGATCTTACAAGTGACTTTTTGCGCATTTAAAATTTTGTTTTTTTTACCCAGACAGCCATTATGTTACCAAACTTTTATTGAAACCATTTTACTAGAACAATCTCTAGAAATGTTGTTGTTAAAGAGAAATAAGCTAGCCCGATCTTATAATGCATAAGGAAAACATAATAGATATAGACTACATCAGAGTATGGTAAAGGCATTAATAAATTAACACATCCCTATTAGGTTAAACAAGAATAAGTGAGGCTAAGGCTAGGATGTGTAAGTTATGAGAAGGAAACATCTGTTATCTAGTCAGAGTAAGGGATTGTTTAGGGGGTGTTACTTGCAGCCATATTGATTATTGTTAAAGCATGGCTTTCTACCTCTTTTTTACCATCAAGGGGCATAAATTTGCTCATCTTTGGTCTATACAAAAGAAACAATTATTAGCCTCAAGCAGTGTATATTTAAGAGATGAATGTTCTTACTCCTAAGGCATTCATCTATATCCCTTATATACCTATGAGCACAAACCTACTCTAATACTGCCTAATATGATATCCTTTACCTAATCCAAATGCTAAAATCGAATGAAATGTGATGTAAACCCCCTTTACTCAATTCATCACTACCTATGATATTTAAATCCTTCTTTAAAAGAACTTAGCAATTTCTTTAGAAGTGGCTATGATTTAATCTTTTCTAAGTAGTCATTAACTGAAAACATGATAAACTCATTCTACATGGGATTATCATGTCTAAAATCTGATAGCATAATGGTTGTCCATTTACATTAGCCCAAATACTAACATATTGAAAAATAACACTTCTATATCACATCATCATCACACAATATTTAATAATCCTCTTAATCATCCTATATTCTCTACAAGAATAATTATTACAAATTTACATCTAAATATCATAACATATCCCATCCACAAAATAGACATAAATGCATACTTATGTTTGTTAGAAGTATATCCT
>CANXYI012128125.1:0-14834 GCA_948208565.1 Hura crepitans
GCCAAATAAAATATGTCTACCATGCGTACAAGCAACATGTAACATTCAGTGTACGTTCATGTTCAACCTAACTTTTCTAAGTCCAGTGTATTTTCAAGTTTTGTTATTCAAATATTTTATCAGTCAGTGTTATTATTATTAAAGGCCTATGACAGACAGATAACTCTTTAAGACACCAGATAGCGAGACTATCATGTACAGTAGCCCATATTTTGGACCTAGGTAGCTGTACCTACCTTGCCTAATAGTAGGAACAGTCTATAGACCTCCCAATATCGGACTAGCAGATAGCAGGGATTAGTCCGTATACCTCCTAATATCTGTAAATCATATCACCATCACTAAGGGTGGATAGCAAGGATTAGCCCCGTAGGACCTCCCAATACCCACAGACAAATAAACGAGTAGCAGGGATCAGTCCAGGTGGACCTCCCAATATCCTACTATGTAGGGTTTATGTCAGAACCTCAGTGACTGTACCCACCACAACCAACACACAGCAGTGGCCCTAGAAGGACCAAGCTATCTTGTAATTACTAACTTCCTAGTTAACCAGTCAACACATCCAGTTGGTGTCTAACTAATTGGCCAATAACTACTTTAGATCGTAATTCTTATTATTTTATATTCCGGACTCTCACTTTACCATTTGGTTACATTTTATGACAAAATGCACACAATTGCCAAAATATCACTTACAGTCGTAAAGTTACTATTCATTTGGTAACTTTACGAGACCCTTACTATTCATTTTGGTCATTTTTGTTCGTTATACTTTTCTCATGCCAACTCATACCATGTCTTACCTTTACCAATCCCACATTCATTCATTTAGACAACATTAATAACCTCATAACATGCCATGTTACTACTCATAATTTCATGCCAATTTTATTACCACAATAATTCATTTCCAGCATCACTATTTCCTTACTTGAAATGCCATAACCTTGATTACACATACCATGACCTATAAACATACATTTCGGCCAAACATGCATCCACACATACATAATGCATTTCTTTCCAAATGATCATGCAAAACCCATTATTTCCATGCCACTAAATACCTTATAACATTAATTCACTTAGTTATCATGCATACACCTAATTTTCCACACTTCCATACAAGATTTAAGCACACAAACATGGCATACACATAAGGCACATTAAATTTATCTTATTCGACATACCTAGGGTATAAGAACACCTTATTCTCCACCACTTTTGTGCTTGTCCCTTTGAGTTTCCTCTCTTGTATATGGCACCCCTAAGCATACACAATTCTTGTCTTAGAAAAATTCCCAAAAATAATCTAGAGCTCCAAATTGAAATATAAAACTACGGTGATTCTTAGAATAGTTTAATCTACCTATATCAAAAATAAAAAATGGAATTGGGGCACTTACACAATAAATTATCACTATTCACCCAAGTGGTGAATGTTCCAAATTAAGCTCTTTTCCTCAAATTTCTTGGTGGAATTGCTATCTAAAGATGATGGAGGTTTGATTTCCTATATTTTGTATGCAGTTTAGAGGAGAGAGGAGAGAGAAATGAAGAAATTTAGTAAAGGATTCATAGTGGTGGCATCGGCTTCTCCTTGTTCTTGAGGTTGACGAAGACTTAGGCACATGTGAGGTGATTCACATGTGTAACCCCTTTAAGGATAATTTGTTGGTTGCATGGAATTGGCCCACATGGCAATCTAATGGTTAAAATTCACTTTATGCCACTTAACTTTAGAAATTCACAAAAAATTCTTTGGGCCTCCAAAAATTCTCCTTTTAGTTTTAAAAATCCTTGATTAGCATAACTAAGGCCCACGTAAAATTTCAAGTGAAAATTCAATAGTTAACTTTTTGGCACTATTCACCTGCCAAAATAAAATATTCAAAAAAAATATCTATTGACCTCAGAAAATTATAATTCCTCCTCCATCATACTCAGTGAAATTTTTGAGGTTCAAGACTTGGTATTTTCGGGACTATCCGAGCACATTCCGAGGTGGTCCCGGCCTAACCTCATTTTATCTCCTCATCCACTAATTCTTAACCCGAAATGATTTATTAGTTTTACTAAATTTTTTAATTCATTTGTTTTCCCTATTTTCAGGCCGATCAAAGTTTTATGACCAATACACCAGTCATTGGACTCATAATAATAGCCCGTACCGCAAGGAACATCACTCGAGCTCAAAAGGTACTGTTCATAAGACCTTGACTATTGGGCGTTACAATAGGTCCAAAAAATTATCAATAGCTATTGGAACTGATCCAATGTAACGACCTAAAAATCCTATCTTTTAGTGAATAGTATTTTCCCGAGATGAATAGTGCTCTTGAGACTCGAGATGCACTAAATGGCCCGAGTGAAAGTACTTGTCATAAAATAATTTTAGGCAAAGTTTGAAACCAATTGGAAGTCGTTTAGTTGGTTAAAATGGAAAAGAAAGATTTTATAGTAGTGTTGCATAAATAGTGCAGAAGGTAATGCTGAACCGTAAAAATATTTCTTTTATGCTAAAAATAACTCGGGATTAATAAAACCTGGTTCTCAAAAATTTTTAATTAGCCTATTGGCACTAAAATTGGAATTTTTAGAGGTCGAGAAGTATTTTTACTAAAATTTAGTTATGTTAAAATTTGCCTTTTTAATCGATTTTTTGTGATTTTCAAGCATAGATTTTTATGGGCTTTTAGGGGCTAATTAAGGTATTTCTTAAAGAGTCTCAAAAGTAAGAAAATAGTGCAAGAAAATGTTTAAAACAAAAAGAGAAACTATATATAAAGTCAAACCTTGGTTAAAAGAAAGAAGTATTTTCTTCTTTCTTGAGCCAAGGTAGTCGACGTAAGGAAGGAGGAGAAGGCCATTTTTGGCTCCTTAAATCTTGAATAAAGCCTGTTTTCTTCCATTCGTAGCTCGTGTCTACATTTCTACAACCCAATAAGCCTAATTGCACCTTGAATTTCGTGAAAAATCGAAGAAAATAGTAATTTTAGAGTTAAATGAATAGTGACCATCTTCGATTGGGGTAAGATTTTTCAAAACCCAAAATTTTTTCCATGTTCCCTAGATGCCCAAGAACACATTTATGCTTTTATTTTGTTATTTTATGTTTCTGTTGATTTATTACAAATTTTTATATATCAAGCCTATTATGGATAGTTGCAAAAATAGAGTGGGCTTGTGACAAAGGTAAGAGGAAGGCATGAGTGAGCTCCGTGGTGTATTTTGACTATAGGAGGTAAGTGTAATCGATCTAACTTGTGCAAATTATGCATGCCCTCATGTAATTAATGTGTATGTATGAGTATGTTTATATTAAATTAATTATGTATGGTGTCTATTGGCATGTAAATTATGTTTTGTGATGATGTGGATGTGTATTCATGTGTTTAATATGATTTAAGGTATGTCAATGTGATCCATGGCATGATGGCCAAATGGCTATGTATGTGTTTATGTCACATAATGCATGCTAGAGATGTGGTTTAAATGAATTGATGTATGTTAGCATGAAATCATGTGGTTTTGATGTGGTGTATTGGATGAATGCATGTTTGGATGTGGTTTGGTCTCTATGCATGTACATGTGAGTTCATGTCTACTAAAGCATGGAAATGATAATGAATGCATGAAAGTTGATGCTAGTGGTCTTGAGTTTTTGTCATGCTATGATTATGGCATGTAATGCTTGTATGTACGTGTTTAGAATAAGGATTGGAATGGCCATAATGTTATTTTTCATGTATGGAAAGAGATGTGAGAATGTGCCTTGTGACATTGTCGAATGGTCATTCATGGTGGCCCTCGATTATGATTAATGTATGTTTAAGGCAAGCATGGAAAGGAATGTAAAATGTGAAAGAGTTATGATTTCTTTCTATGTAGAATAATGATGTGGTTAGATTAACATAATGTCAATATGATTGAATGTTATGGAAAAAGGATTGGTTTGTATGCTATTGTGTATGGGTTATGCATGTAGTAATTTGTAAGCCTTATGTTATGTGCCTATATTTTAACAAGTTGTTATTAATGCATCTTGCTCTTTAGGTTGAATCATATGTGTGACATAAATGCCTTAGGGGTATTACTTAAAGTTTTGGCATAATGTGACATTGGAATGTGGCATTGCATGATATGATATATATAATCACAATTAATAAATAAAAATGCGAAATTACTTGATATGGTCATTTGTTGATCTTACCATGATTAAAAGACATCTTAAGCTTATTTAAAGTGGTGGAACTAAAAAGAAATTTGTTAATAGCCTATATGAGTAACAACCTAAATGGATAGGTTGACCAGTCAATTAGGGGTATAGTAAGTAGCTACTAGGGTACTAGAGTGCTTCTATGTTTTTGGTCTGTAGGTCCACTTTTAGTCTAACCCAAAGGCCTATATATTCTTAATCTTTGGATCCACATTGGTAGATGAACATTGGGTTCATAAATGGTTAGAACGGCTATAATGCTATATTTTGTCCTTAGACTCATGCTATGATCGGTTTTGGACTCATGTCATGCTTGACCTACGGGTCTCATGTTATGTTTGATCTTTGGATCCATATTAATAGATGGACTTTTGGGTTCATAAAGGTTGTACTGGCTATCCACCCTATTATCCATAGGATATGTATTCTTGTCATATAGGTATAAAATAACGATCTTACTGGAAACTTAAAAATAAACTTTTCCATTGACCAAGTGTATGTCAAATTCATATATGTGATGTGTTGCCCATGTTATTATGTGGCTTATACTATGTTTAACATGTTATTCCATTTATGTGTGTCATGTAATGCATTGTGCATATTATGACTTATGCATACTTATGCAAGTAAAAAATGATGATGCATGATAGTGATATGTCTATATTGAAAGAGTTATTTCAATTACACTGCTAAGCTATTTGCTTAACACATCATTTTCATGTGCGATGCGTAGGTAAGGAGAACAATTGAGTCGAAGCATTGGGACATAAAGACAAGCAAGAGAATATCTTACTTTTGGTATAATTTTTGTTATACCTAACTAAATTACGGAATGTATAGATAGAAGGAATGCATTCTTATGTTATAGTAGTTAAGTTATAGGCCTAGACCATATTGTATTGTAATTGTAAATCTATTAATGGTTTTGTAATTATATTTAAACTTTATAAAATAGTTTATGCTTGTATGATATGTCTTTCTGAGGTTGAGAATGATGCTTGTGCTTTTGATGTTTATGGAGTGATAAGGAATATCACGATTGTGGAATATTGTTGAGAAATGTTTTAGAAGTGTTTTTTATATTATAAGTTACTATTCAAATTTTGGGATAGTGCCCGATACAATCGTTATGCTGCCAAAATTTTGGAATGAGGATTCTCAAATTTGAAGTTGTAACTCAGTTTTTGAAAACTTATATTTTTATATTTTAATCATAAATGATAAAATTGTTTTAATTAATATTGTATGAGTTGAAATCGGATAGCATGTTATATGGGTATCCCTTAGTCATGTTCGACAATCGACCCATGTCCGAATCGGGTAAAAGGTTTCACATCTAAAGTGGTTTGAATCAATTCCATGGTCCCAGTTGCGAATGTTTTTACGGTTCACTTTGAATTTGATTCTTATTAATATACCATTTAAGGTTTTTTAATTAAATTAAAATTAAATATGATTGAATTTTGTATTTCTAGAAATATAAGTTATATATCATCATGAAATTGATTGAATAAAATCAAGTGTTGATTAATTTGGTCATATTTCAAATTTTTGGTGATATAAACAAGAATAACTAATTCTTATCTTTAAAATTGGCATTTTCAGATAGAACTTGCATGTTAATCCCAAATTGATTTATTTTTCTAATGAGATTAGGATTTAAATTAATTATTTGGATTAGGAATTGTTCTGGTCTAATATTGATAAAAGTTATCAAATATAGATTAGTATAATTAGCAAAGTTCTATACGTGAATCCTCTTCAGATTTTAGGTTTTTGCCTTGAAGTAATTTGATTGCTTGGAATTCTAATGAGATTAAAACTCAATAAATAGGGATATGTAATTTAATAATTTAATTAGATTAAATAATTAAATTGCATGATTAATGTGATGTAATTTAATAATTTAATTAGATTAAATAATTAAATTACATGATTAATGTGATTAATTCTCCATGATAGGCACACTAAAACTGATTGGACCATAGGAGATTACTGAAACTAGTTTTATAAGTGTTATAATTGTAGTAGTCAACCATAATTGAAAATTTCAAAGTTTAATAGATGTGATGCATTAGAAATGCATTTTAAGGGTGTATGTTTGGCATGATGACTAGTTATGGACAAAGTCCAATATGATTGATGTTGCATTGCATGACTTTTTCTTTTTGTGAAATTGGGCCTACATGTCTTAGCCTTTTCTCTCATTTCTATTTGTACTTCTCTTTTCATCTAATACCCTTCACATGTAATGTGAGGTTTTCTAATTAATTCATTATGTAATTATATTACATAAGGCTAGAATAAAAAGAAGAAATGCAAAGAGCAAATAAAGAAGAAAGCCCACCAAGAAGGACCAAGAAGAAATAGTTAGAAGTGTTCTTTTTATTCCTTATTGGGTTTATAATTTATGCATACTACCTAAGGTCTAGCCCAAATTAGTTTCCTTCAGCTTAAGGAAATCAATGTAGTGTATATCCATAATTAGATCATATATTTAAAGTGATTAAATAGCTTGTGTATGATTCAATGTGATTAAATATACATATGAATGTGTATGCAAAATCCCTTTGTATGAGCTTACCAAAGTATACAATCTTGATGAGACTAAAATGGAAAAAATCCCTCAAAGTTAATACTAAGACTTGTAAGCCTTCTATTAATATAGTTTGAACTAGAGTTCTTCTTAGTGTTGGGGTGTTAGGCAAACTAAAGCCCATGCTATGTCCAATATGTTATAGCTATATTAATGGGTTTGTCTTAGACAGTCCATTGATTTGTTAGGCAAACCCAAGGTTAATGGGTTTTAAGGTAGATTGGAGAAATGTGTATGAGATACACATGCACCAAGAGTTAGTGATCTAATGATCAGTAGTTGCATGAAAATGCAATTGGCATAAGATGCCTACTATTTCTATTATAGGTTAGGCTTATTAGGCAAACCTAAGGTTCAACCTTAACGAGAAATAGGTATTGGCTCACTTGGAAAACCATCGGGTTTTCTCATATAAATGTGAGAGCTATTGATTCATAATAAAATAGTAGGAGTACATATGGATTTTATGAAAAATCCTTATAAAATGCATTCATGTACGTGATCATGCTTTAACACGTCTTCAATCTTCACATGTAGGTATTCATTATTGCAACATGAGTTCATCAAACCTGAACCTTCACTTTATATTAGACTCAAATAACTTGATTAGGCCTAACTTCATAGATTGGCTTCATAACCTAAGAATTGTTCATAGGAGTGAGAAGATAGGTTATGTGTTAGACAAGCCAGTCTTACCTATCCTTGATGAAACTACTGATGTTGATACTCAATCAACATATCTAAAAGATTCTAAGGATTTAGACTTAGCAACTTGTATTATGCTGGTGTCTATGTCCTTCAAGCTTTAAAAGCAGCATAAGTATATGGATGCTTATACCATTCTATTTCACTTACGTGAACTGTTTGATAAGCAAAATAGGATTAAAACATATGAGATATCTAAAGCCCTATTTTGCTTTAAGACATCAACCTTGTTTCGCTTTAGGATATAAGCAAAAAAATAGAACTCATGCTAAAGATAGGTGCAAAAGACCATTAGCTATTCTAATAGTATTCTTTTTAGGACATGAGTAATTAAGAAAGTGTTTAAAAAATCTAATTTAAGAAGTATTATTAATATGAGTAATGAAAGCATTACCTAACTACACAAAGTTTGATTAGCACTATAGGAAGAGTCAGCATAAGACAAGAGACACCTTAGATGTAGAATCTCATTAAGAGAGAAGATATCAAAAGAAGTTGATTTAAGGGTTGACTCCACAGTTTCTGATAAATTTTCCTAGGACTTTGTTAAATTGACCCATTTATCCCCAAACCTCTTGTTAGGCAACCGTTTAATTTTTAGCAAGTCCCTTTAGTATGGCGAGGTTTCCCATAATAGTCATATTGCAAATTATCATTAAAGATATGTGCCTTTGATTACTCAGTAGAACTGCCAGTTGCTGTTAATCTAGCCTTTTCTACTGGCAAATTATAGAGCCTAGGATTGCACCTACTTTCCTCTTACTAGACATAAGAATGTTCTTCTTTAAGAGAGAGAAATGGAACTTACTTAGAACATGAACTCTGATCCGATTGCACTCATTTTTAGTCCAACCAAAAAATCATAAAGCCTTTCTTTGGCAATTGGTTTCTAAAATTTAACTGCATCACAAGGATAATCTACTTGATAATCTTGATAATAATCTAGTTCTTGCCATAAAATTCTCAATTCAAAGAAATATTGTGAAATTGTCATCTCACCTTGCTTTGTTCCATGAACTTTATTCCAAATCTCATAAATCTTTACATCGTTGCTTACTTTGAAATATGTAAGAGTTACTGAATGCCATATTTTTTATGCAGTGTCAAGCAATAAACACATTCATGAAATCTGCCACTACATAGAATTAATAAGCCAGGCTATAACTAATGAATTTTAAGAATCCTATTGATTGTAAAAGGGATAATCAGTTATAGGTTTCTTTTTAGTACCATAAATATATTTATGTTTTCTTATAGCTTTAATAAATAAAAAGCAAGACCGAGACCATGCAAAATAATTATGCCCATCAAGTTTTACCTAAAAAATGTAGAATGAAGGATTATTAGTACTAGTTATAATAAGTTTTTTATCATCTACCATTGTTTAAGAAAAATGAAAACCAAAGCCCAAATAACAAGGAAATCCCAAACAATAGCACTAAAATGAACTAAAAAAATTGAAGGAATATAATAGAAGGAAAGCATGCCAAAATTGTAGAGGCATAATATATTCTAGAGAAGTGAAGTAATAACCTAAGCAAGGAGATCACTAAAAAAATACCAAAGGTAGCCACTAACAAAACAAATAGGCTAAAAAAAGGGGCTAAAAAGAAGCAGAACTTATCAGTCTGGCATTTAACAAGGCAATGCATATCACTCATCAGTGAGTGAGCTTCACATGTTCATTAGACAATAGCCAAAGATGAGCAATTTAGCCGACGACATCACTTTGAGACCTCTAGAGTGTGCAATGACAAAGGGTAAAATCCCTATGGATTAGAGTACCAAATGATTATTTTCTAAGGTTTATTCTTTATAGAAATGGACTTTTGTATTATAGAATTTTTTAGACCTCTAATTTAGTTATATGGCTCTGATACCATGAAGATTTTTTAAGAACAGAAATTCTATTATTCCTCTTGATAAATTTACAAAACATAATAGGGTATATATAAAATTACAAGAATCCTATTTTAGGAAAAATAATAAAGTCTTCCTAATTTGAATAGGATCTACCTATTTAATATAAAATTCACATTCACACATATAAGTCAACAATATGTTTCAAAATTTTTCGTGTGTGAATTCCCTTTACTGTAAACTTATTTTTTAACTTAGAGTTTACATTTCTAATAAAAATTTTGATTTGGTCAACATCATTTGGTTTAGAAGTCATTTGAATGACCTTGCCCCTCTATCTTTCTAAATAGTCAAAAAAAGATTGATTCAGCTGCCACCTAATTAATTCTAAATTCTTTAATGTTACCTCACACTAGCATTATTTGCATATCACCTAGCAAAAGCTCTAGCTAAATCCAACCAATCTTTTTTCACGCACCTTTTCAAGTTATGTTACCAATCTATGGATTGACCAGTTATGTACAAACTAAGCTAGTAATATGCTTTTTGACAAGTTAATGGATCTCATGGTTATAGCATATTATTTCAGGTGAGTTTAAGTACTAGTGGTACCATCAACTTTGTTGAGATTTGGCATCTTGAACTTATAAGGCATGGCTTTGTAAAGTGTTAAGGTGATATATTTTGGGTTGATGTCTTTGCCACTAGTTATCTTTTTTTTACAAGGCCTCTAATTGCTCACTTAGCTGTTTCAAGGTTCAGTCTCCTTAAATAATTGATTTTTACTGGGAATCTTCACAACAAACTTTCATTTGGTTTTAAGCCTAACTATCTCTTTCAACAATGTCTCTATAGCTTTTATCATTCTTTTTTCAAAGGTTGTTAGCTTAGCATTCAGTAAGTTTAAGGTCATAAGTTGGTTTTCATCTTACATTTCAAGTTTAATTACCATTTTTAAGGTTGAGGATTTTTTGAAGGCTAATAAGCTAGGTCTTCTTCCTTTGAGAATATAAGTAAATAATGATCTACAATGTTTGTTCAAGCAAATGACTAGTATAATGTGTGGTTGCTACTTTTACAAGATGTGTGGTAGGTCTATGATATATGTTATGCTATATAATTTAGGCACTATGATGATGAAGGGCAATGTATGGATGCATTATGTACATATGCCTAAGTGAGAAGATATGGTATAAAATGATTTTTTAAATGTATGTTATGTATGCATAAATATTGCATGAATGAGAAGATAAGAGGTTAGTATGATACATGATTCTAAGTACAAAAATGATGCATATTAATGCATGGGTGTATGTTGTACATTCATTGATATAAAGACAAACACAAGCAATAAGCCTTCTAACCTTATCACTCCCACACACATGTAAGCTAATCTTTCCTAAGTGGGATTACCTAAGTAATAATAAGGGATACATAAGTTCAAAATATCATCCAATATAATTTTATTTGAGCCTCTTATAATTAAAGTGTGTGCAAGAACAATGGCCTAGGACATTACACCATGTTTAGGTTTTATTTGAAATGAAATTAAGTTAAGCCCATCCTAAATAAAAGACCAATCAATTTTACCCCATCTCAGACAAGTTAAATAGGGTTCAATGCAATAGGCACATATCATATTCAAGATACAATTGTATAGCTTTTAATATCATACCACCTAAGGATAGTTACAAAGGTCGTTACATAAGTTGTGGTTGGGTTAAGAAGGCTTAAGGCTCTTACAAGCTAAAGTCCCTCCTAACAGGTCTTCCTAATCAAGGGTAAATCGACCCATTGGTTTACCATTTGATATACCCTAAGGTACTAGATTGTGAGTGATGGATATGCTAACATTTTCCAAATTTGAGTGAAAAATGTGTTTATGTATCACAACACCATCTAAGGTAGAAGGGACATAGTTAATAAAGATGAAATGCCTGGGATTAAAAAAATTGAATAATAAAAGACATATTAATTAGGCACTTTTAAATTCAATTCTCAGACCTAATAGAATCGCCAATTATAGGGAGGAGAGGGTTAATTTGAGCATTCATTCAGTTTATATTAAGAAAAAACCACTGAATTTTATTAATATGCCCTTTTTAATATTCTATTTTAAATTCTAATATTTATCAATCCCTTATCCTACAAGCATGCATTAAAATTAAAAAAATCTATAACACCTTTACAAGTTAATAATGGAAAATAAATAAAGTAAGATTACATTCAAAATAAATAAAAATAACCAAAAAGTAATCCAGAAAATGGGACATTAATTAATTGACTGTAACCTAATAATGCTTAATATTCTAGAAGGAAACTGAGATGAACTGCCATTTTAAAATAAATTTTTATTGTGACTTTTGATCAAGGAAAAATCAATACCAATTTATTAAAAAGCACCAATTAATTATCCTTAAAAATCTTGATGTGAGATGAAATTATATGTGTAAAAGAAGTAATGAAATGAAAAAACCTAAAACTATAGCAAACAAAAAACAAATTAAAGGTAAACTTCTTCTTAGATCTATCTCTGTTCAAACCCTGAAATGTCCTAAATGTGGTCTGTGTAGACCTCTCATGTAACATCAATACACCATTCTACACATCTTGATAAAAATAGTAAGAAACACAATATATGGTATATGCAGATGTGGACACCATCCATGTAAACCAATATACATCATGCTAAAGCACATAAATTATATAATAAATTGATATTATCCATACAGACTTTATTTTAAGGATCAGTTGGTCTGTTTGGACCTTTTTAATTGACTAGGGAATCAATGTTCATGCAGACCTCTACATACAAAGGGAATGGGCTGTGTAAACCTAATTTACCAATCCAAAAATAAAAATTGAATTATGAATGTATAATTAGTTAATTCTAAGCTTATTGAAATTAAGTGATACAACAAATAACTAAATCTACTCAAATAATTGAGGTTATGATCAATAAAGATCTTTTAACTAATATAATTCCTATAATAGAGATCTTTGATCTATCGTATTATGTTGACCTCACAATTACCTTACTAAAACCTTCAAATAGCAAATTAAGGCAAGAGTTCTCAAGAAAATATTAATTTCACTATTGGTTTAAGGTTTATAGTATAGCAAATCTGCCAAGGGTTATGCCAAAAAAAAACCCTTCTTAGGTTAGAAAAATAAATATTTATAGTGTAAATTTTAGTTTTCTAGATGTGTTAGACTGGTAAAGTTTTTAGAAAGAAACTCCTAAATAGGAAGCTAAAATCAAATAAAAAAAGTTATGTTTCTAGAAGTTATCTACAACAAGGTCCATATAGACCTTGTTGTGCCGTTTACATTGTTCACATAGATTTAATCACAAGGAAGTCTATGCAAACTTTAATCCTCACAAACTAAATCCATGTGAACTTAAGTTAGCCTTTAATTCATTATTTAACTTTCTTTCCCTATCATCATTAGTCCTAAAAATCCAAATGTTTACTTAAAGAGTTGGAAACTTTTGCTTTTTGGTTTTCTAATGAACCAGTGAATTTCCTAAAAACATGCAATAGCATATTAAGGATTTTCTTATGTTAGGTTAGGTGGCCTAATATACATCATAAAATGCTATAAGTTGTAGTGAATTTTTAGTAAAAAAATTAGACCTAACAAATTATGATTCTTCAAGTATTTGAGAACATGAAGTGACTTCTAATGAATAATAGTAAGAGCTTGCATGAATCGAATGAGATGATGAGTGGTAAAAGTGAGATATAGTCTAGTATAATTAAGATAAATAAATCTACCAACCAAGCATTTATTTGAATGAATGTTTGCAAATGGCTCTTCTTAATTTGTTGTAAGTCTTTGACCCTTTTAAGAAGGTGTAATAGCTAACTTTGCTCTCATAAGACTAGCATCTTAAATAAGATGCAATGTATACTTTCTTTGGTTAACATAAATTCCTAATAGAGATTTATATATTTTAAGTCCAAAAAAGTATTTAGCTAGTTGAAGGTTTTTAATGGTGAATTTCTTATCTAGAAAATCTTAAACTTTGCTATATAACAGCCTCAAATGAACCTCTGATAAGTACATCATCTACATAGACAAGTTAAAAAAAGAAAATATCTATAGAAAATAAAGTAAAGAGGCAATTATCATGAAAAGTTTGCTGAAAACCATAATGTTGTATCTATTGTTGGTTTTTCTCCATCATGCACAGTGGAAAAATTAAACTTTTGAGAGAAATTAGCAAAGATAATGGACCTAGATAATTTAAAGTTCATTCTAAATGTTAAAGATAGCAATATTTCACGATTTACCATAGAAGGATGACAATATATTCCTTCCATGAGCTCTTCTCACCGAGTTGTTAAAAACCACAGTGATCCTCTTTAAGGAACACCACCAAGGTAATTTACACAAGAATTTTTCAAAAGAGATCAACTTGTAATTCCAGATGCTAGTAGGAATTACAAGCGGATGAAGGAAAAAGAAGAAAAGTGTGTTTTAATTGTTCTATGTAGAATTCTCTATCAGAATTTCTCTTTATGGTGGCTACTACAAAAAGGATTATTTATATCATAAATTATCCATATCTAGGTTAGATTTTAACATTTAAAACTTGCCCCAAGTTAGACTGCAATGGACCCAACAATTGAACCATTCACTTTCTTATGCATATAAGCCTTTTAATTGGCTTATATGCAATCTGTTTTGGCCTCAATTTCATTAATCCTATGTGGCACTCCTAGGCCCCATTTTGGATTAATACTAACTCTTATTTAAGTCATTTTAAACCTTTTAAAAGCCCATAAAAATTAGATACAAGAACAATTAAAAGTTTGGACTCAACAAGGCCTAAGTCCAAAAACACTAATTTTCCAAAAATCCTAATCTTCTGGACTTTTCATTTGCAAAATGGGCTCTAAGCCCATTTGCTCATTTCTTTTTCTTAATTCATCTTCCAATGATATCTCATATCATTAGAAAATTCAATCTCATTGAATCTTTCTCAAACTCCTTTTATGTGTGTGATCTTATGGGTTTCCAAAATAACTTGGTAGTACACAATGAATTAGAGTCCTAGTCTAATTAGGACTCTATAGATTCAATCATATTGAATCAAAATCAATTCAATAATGGATATATCAATTATATACAAGTTAAAAGAGGCATCTCGCCATGCATAATGACTACCCAAGTGATGGAAAGTCAAGTGGTTTAACTTAACCCTTCCATATATAGTTATGGTGCAATAAACTCCTTTCACCATCTTTTATCTCATCCAGTTTTGAGTATAGACTTGTGCCAACTCATAGCTTAACTAAGTATGTCTAATTAAGCCTTGAATATATTGTTTTAATAATTTCACCTTTATTCCCAAAATGCCCTTAGTGAATCCCATTCACACATGGCACTTTGCTCTAGCCAGAGATTCCTGAATATAGGTTACTCATCAAAACTATGAGATAA
>CANXYI012128160.1:0-10037 GCA_948208565.1 Hura crepitans
GACTAGTCATTTTTCTATCTTTTGTCAAATATAGATACTAAACTGCCTTGACCTTGCCCAAAGGACCTCTTCCTCTGGTAGCCATCCTTTTTCTCTTGCAATTTGTGGACCAACTCCACTTACTACCATGTAGTAACCAAGGCAAAAAAATCTTAAATCTTTATAGAAAAAATCTAAAGAATAATGTTTAGATTTTGCCACATCTCAAATCCCTTATAGCATTCTTCCACAGTGGCAACAACCCCTTTAGCATATCTACTGATTCTATTAAACTCCTCCTTGTGTTTAGATATTGTTCTATTCCATTGCTTTAAATCCATATATTCCTACCTCTTTAGATCTATGGAGTGCTTTGTGGTATATTTCTTCTTGAACTCTCTAAGGAAAAACTCCCATGTCAGATCTTATGGCACCTTATGTTAAGTAATTGTCTCCCACCATTTTAGAGCCTCTTCATATAACATAGAGGTGGCATAGTCTATGTACTCCTCTAGAGCATATCTTAGCTACTATATGATTTGTAGGGTCTTTTCTAGCAAATACTCAGATTTGCTAGATCCCTCATACTCATCTCCCTTAAAGAACTTAGCCCTATTCTTTATCTTCCTCTCTAAATAGTTTTTGTACACTGGCTAATATTCTAGCTGAGCTGGTGGATGTACTACTAGATGGATAGCAACAATAACAATAGACACTTGCTTTATAGACTTCATCATATGCTAGAACCAAATAGGTTACCCATGTGGTCCTTATTCTACTTGCCTAGCATCACTTGATGTCAAATACTCTACCCTAGTAGCTCTTTGTGCCACAGTTACTTAAAGTATGGCTCTCGACCTCCTCATTATCTCAAGGTGTACTACAACTCATCTTAGATTTATAAGCAAAAGAAATAGATTATTAACCTCTATATGTATAATTTAGTAATGAACACTTTTTTACTCATATAGCACTCTTACGTAACCCATAGGTAAAGAGAAAAGCCTAAACCAATAGCTTTAAAACAAGTAAATGTGACACCTATTACCTATTTCGTATACTGAAACCAAATAATGAGTGGCACACCTATCGATATCTGAACTATTCCATAAGAAAAAACCTATTTAAGTTTGAAATATTTCTTTTATTAAAATATGCCTTTCATGTTCAAGTTATAAAAATAGTGAATAATCAAAAACACATTTTACAAGGCATACTAATGGGGTCATCATGTTAAAAATTTAACAGCATGATAGTTGTACTAGGATACTTTTGCAAATAATAACCTATTGAAAAGCACTTTTATGACATCAATTAACTTATATACACTCAAACTAGGTCCATCTAACCCATCATCATCAACATAAGGCAACACTCTTAAGCATGCATCAGAACATGAATCATACAAGTCATGCATGGCTTTAGAAACTTTAAAAAGAAAGTTTAAATCATCTATTAATAATAGATTATAGAATAAAATTATAAAATTATAGATTAAGCCTAATCTCTCATTTTCATAAGAGTACTATCTAAATATTTTGCATCACAAAAATTACACAAAAAGAGATCCAAAAGTACCTAAATGGTATAGCTTCTCAATCTCCAGTTGTTATAAGGCCTTGACTCTAATAAGTTACTTTTAACTATACAACTTAAACAACATGATGCCCTAAGCATTCACTTAGTCATGTATTCACCTTAATGTATGGTTATGGCATATGCATACAACATAATCAATGCATATGAAAATTTTGTCAAGAATGTGGCAAGAATAGAATATATATGCTAGCCTACCAAAATAACATGAACAAGGTTTAAAATATATTCATATCAACATAATAATACTAATTAAGTTCTTAAAGTCACATATATTAGCAATAATTGTCCTTAACATTAACAACTATAATAAAGATGAATATAAAACCTCATAATTATGCCGAATAAATAATAGAATCATCATAAGGCTCAACTTAATATTATCACCAATTTAATTAATATTTCAATTTAAACTATGCCCACTTAAGAGACAATTATACATAATCTATATAGTGGGAAATGGCTTGTAGCCATATTAATTCATAAATCATACATGAAACCTAAAGGTATTAATCAAAATTTAAAATCCAAGGCATAAGATCCATAGTCCAAAACTCAGACTTAAATATCATATCTTGAAGCTTATGACACAGGACTCGAAGTCAAAAATCATGGCTTGAGGTCAAAGATTACCCATAGGCTAAATTACATTCATAGATACCCTAGCAGCTACTATCACTCCCTAGGTGATTGGCCAACCTATCTAATCTAGGTTGTCTAATTATATAGGGCATTATTAAACTCATTAATTCCACCATCTTTAGTTAATATTATCTTAGTTACGTATTTATCTCTTTTAGCAAGAGAATACATTTATGTTCAATATCCCATCATATCTTAGCCTTTAGCCTCATTATCATGCTCAATATATGCTTGAACATAAATTACATCACTAGTTCATGAAGAATAAATGACACATGCTCATAGCATAAATTTTGGGTTCTTTGCCTTAATAGTATACATGACCCATAATCCTTATTTTAACCATTAAAGCTTATCACTCCATAAGTAAAAACTTGAGATATCAATAATGCCCATAATTTGAGAATTAACAACACTTCCACATTAATAATACACATCAACTAAACATTTAAAACATGATTTAAAGTTCACTCACAACAACATAAACATATTCTAAAAATCTTAATGTCTATTAGGTTTATGATAAGCTTATAATTCAACACACACCAACCAAACTCTTACATGCATCAACAATGATTTCCAGCCCCTTATCAATATGCTCATATATTCTAATTTCATATTTTATCAAAATCATTTATAACACATTTCCATCCATAGCATGTACATATTATTACAAGGAAGAAAAACATGCATATTCTTTACTATATAAGCCATATACATATATACAACTCACATGAGGCATTTAGCCTTAACTTACAAATACCATTACCTATCTATTTCACTCTCACATTATGCTTATAAACACACATACATATCACACCATGTAAACATGTAACATTACAAACATTTATTACATAACATTTGTTAACACAGAATGTAAACATCCCATTAAATGCTCTAACAAGTGATTTGATCATACATTAAGGTAAACACATGCTAAAATAGGTTAAAACATTATTTTATGACTCGTCTAAACATTCTCCTTTCCTTTTGATTCATAGGTTGCATTTTTAACTACGAATACAAAGAGGCTCAACTTAGAAAATTCACAATAAATCATATTTACATCTAAAAATCAAAATGAGACAAGAAACACACTCTTGGTAACTTGTAAAATGTAAGAAAAATGTCAGTTTGCAAAAACTCTTACTTGATTGAATTTTGGGTACTATTCACCAAAATAGAAAACCTATAAAAGCTTCTAATTTCCTTTAAATCTCAAGACAAAAATATACTCTAGAGGTCTTGGGAATTTGCTTTCAAAGATTGCATCATGATTTGAGATTGTGTTTTAAAGGAAGAATAAGAAAAGAATAGAAGTGGCATCAGTCATATGATGAAGAAGGAGAAGGAGAGTGGTTACTATTGAAGCTTTGACCAATAAATATGAAAGTTTGACTTACATATGGGTGCCACTTTTAATTAATTTAAATTTTATATTCATCTTTCTTCTTTTATTTTCCCTTTTTTTATCTTCTAATTACCTAAATATAAATCCTAAAAATTATGTAAATTTATATTCCGTAGACCTCTAAAATTTTGGGCTCAAAAAATGAGAAAATCCGATAAAATTTAGCTTGTAAACTTATCCCAATTTTTAGTAAAAATACTTAATATTTAAAAATTCCAATTCTAGAGGCATTAGACTATTTGCAATTTTTGGCATTAGACTATTTGGAATTTTTGTGTATCAGTTTGCATCAATCCTAGAATTTTTTGAGCAAAAATTAAATTATTTTATGGTGCAGCTTTGCCTATGGCACCATTCATAAGTCATTGCTATAAAATATTCTTTTGCATTTTTAACCATTCAATAACTTCAGATTGGTTTCAAACTTTGCCCAAAATTACTTTCTAATTAGTACCTCCCATTGGTCCAATTAGTGCAACTCAGGTTTTAGAAAACAATATTCATCTCGAGAAGTACTATTCATAATAGTTGGGATTTTTGGGATGTTATAGCTAAAATAAGGCTTATGACTTAATTTGTCAATTTAGCCATTTGTTGGCTAAACCAAGGTAATTAAACACTATGTTAAACTAAAAGTAAACTGTTAATAGCCTATATGAGAAATAACCTAGTATGGATAGGTTGGCCAGTCAACTAAGGAGTTCTATAGCAGTTACTAGGGTATATCAGTGCCTTGATGCATTTCGTCCAAAGGTCCTCTAAATGTTTAACCTACAGGCTTATATTTTTAATCTTCAGATCCATATAAGTGCAACCATTGCTAAGGTCTAATAAGGTAGCTATATATATCCTATGCTGGTGCAGCAGCCGTAAGGTTTATAATGAGGGCCACTGCACACTCATGCTAGTGTAGCAGCCGTAAGGTTCATAATAAGGGCCATTGCACATCATGATCCCATTATTTATAAGATGTTGATGCTACTCTAAAATGGTCATAATAAACTAAGGTAATGGAACTTGATCAAATAATACATGATTATATGGTTGAGTAATAGATGTATGTATAATGTATGACCTATGATGAGTTAAGTGAATGTTTTATGTTATGTTAATGTAATAATGCATGCTATGGCTAATATGGTATGTATTGTGATATAATGAACGATTATATTCATGTACACTTTGAAGGTTGATATGATGGCATAAATGCACAAGTTAGTCTAATTAACCACTAAGCTATTACTTAGAGTATCATTTATCTTGTGAAGCATAGGTAAAGAGACAGTTAGAGTACAAGCCTTAGGAATTCAAGATTATTAAGAGAAGGCTGCTTCTTTTGGTATAATTTTGATCTATGTACTAAGAATTAAGTGATGAATAAGGTTAAGAACTCATATGATGTATTAAGGGAACATGGGCCTAAACTATGTATAATGTAATCTTTTTTGGATTTTATTGCATTTAAAGTGTTTTGAAGTTGATTCAAATTATTCGTGTTGTATGATATCTCTTTTTGAGGTTGATAGTGATATGTTTGTGTTGTTGTGTGCTGTTAGAGTGATTAAAAGATCATAAAAGTTAGGGAAATGATTGAAAATGATTATAGAAGTGTTATGTTATTATGCAAGTTAGTATTTATTTTTGGGATAGTGTCTTAATATAGCCCTTATGCTATCAAATTTTCAACAAAAGGATTCTTAAAAGTGAATTGTAACCATGTTCTTGAAAATTTTTTGATAATTCATAATTTCATAAGATAATTATTTATAAATGATGTTTTAAAACATGGTTAAGGTATAGTAAATGGTTAAGTTCTGATATTGTGTTTATGTGCACACCCTTAGTCAGGCTTGGCAACCAGACCAAGTAAGGGGTGTCACACCATTTCCTTCTATTGTATCTCTTAATCATGCTTTAACCATTTATTTAGCATGATTTATATCATATATAGCACTAACCCATGTTTAATGTCATATTGAAGTATCACATATATGACATAAATAAACTAAAACTTGAGAAAATCCATATTTATCAATTCATTCATCACAAATATCATTTATTGTCTTTGATTACACTAAATATAACATAATCAAGATACATATTCATGGTCATAAGGTTACGTCAACCTTAACCATTATGTTTTATCATAATTTATACTCTAACCATCCTTTAAATATTTATTTAGGTCATATATATCAACTAACTAATTATTCATTTACTTACGTACACAAATTCACAATACCAACACATCACATATATACTTTAATTATTTAATTTAATATAGCATACTTATATTTTAATGAGCAAACTTACATAAATGTCTTCTGGCTTTATTTGGACCACAATTCATCATCCTTTTACCAACTTCATAAAGTTTCCACCATTTCCTCCATAACATACACATAACCAACATTAGAAAATTCAAAATAATTTACATAATGCTCTAAAATATAATATAACTTTAAAATCATCCTATTGGCACCTAAAACTACATATAAAAAATAGTAAATCACAATAATAAACACTTTTACTTCAAAGTGGTACTATTCATCAAGTGTTGATTTTCATAATTTCACGCCTCCTCTTTAGATTCTCTCTTTTTAATATTATTTAAAAGATGATAGAGGTTAATTAGACATGATAATTCTATAGAAGATTGTATGATTTGCAAATTTGGGAAAAAGAAAAAATAGAGGAGATAGAGGAGGAGCGAGTATTGATTGCAAGAGGGAGGAAGGGCCTAGTTTTTGTATTTTAATTTAGTTAAAACACCTTTATATACCTTAGAGGGAAGGTGCAATGATAGACATTTGTCCTTCTAAGGGCCACCATTATTTCTAAACTTTTCTTTCTTTAAACATTAATTCTATGTTATTGGTGTGCCATTTTAACTCCCAATTGGTGCCATTTATTAAGAAAATAGGTATTTTAAATGTCCTAAGAAAATCTTAATTTAGTCCTAAGGATAACTATTTAAATAATGCTAGTGCGTCCTTATTTTATTTCATTAAATAACTTCTCAACTTTATAAAATTCCAAATTTGATACCATTAGCTTAGTTAGAATTTTTGACAAATAGGATGTGCTATTTTTGTAATATCCATAGAAACTTTAAAATATTTTTTCATTTGGCCTTAATTAAGTTACTATTTATAGGACACTCTTATGAAAATTTTCTTTGCATTTTTAACCTCCTTAATGGCCTTAGTCTCTTTCCAAATTTCACCTAAAATTATTTTAGAATATTTACTACCATTTTGTTCACTTAACTCAACTTTGAGTTTTAATAGTTACTATTCACTTTCCTCGTGTGAACATTATTCACTCTTTACTTCCTATAGTTTGTTAACCCTTCAAACAACTTTATTTCATTTCCAAATTTTAACCTCAACCTATCCTCAACACATACTATTGGGTAGTAAGAAAATCCCAATCATATCTCAAAGGTTTCTACTCAAACTCTAAGGTGTACTATTCACATATTAGGGAGCACTATACATATGTCGGTATTTACTGAGCATTATAGATACATATGAAATTGGTTATATATAGGTATGTATGGAAAGGGATGTTATTACTATAATTGTATAAGCAGATAAACTTGTCACTATGGATTTATGGATTAGAAAGTTTAGAAGATTTGGTTTGAACTAAGAAGGTCAGAAATGAAGTATGAGTTAAGATCAGACAAGTGGCTAAGAATTTCTTATGAGGCAAGACCCAAAGATACATTTGCTTAGTATGAACTTAGTATGGACTCCTATAAAATGCCTAAGAGGGGAAGTAAAGAAAGTATAAAAGGTTAAGTTAGTGAATGATAGATCGAAGAAATTTAAAATGTATGTTAATACAAAGATAAGAATGGTTTGGTAACATGAGGCAAAATATAGAGATGGCTAAGATTTAAATATGAATATAAAATGAATAATATAGAAAAATACAAGTCATAGGAATAGAGTATAATATAACCACGAGAATTTTGTGGACAAAATTCTTCTAAGATGCGAAGAAATGTAACACTTGAAAATCCTCAGATTGTAAATAGTAACTCTAGAGATATGAATAGTACTTTTTAAAAAAATAGCAAATGTTGTTACTTGTCTATGGGTGTAGTTGGGTATGAAAATAAGGACATTTTGATAGTTAAAGACTAATAATAAATGTATTGATAAATAGTGTTTCTTAGAGTGTGAATATTATTTCTCAAGACTCGGGCTACACTGATATAATAAGATAGAATTATTCATTAAGAAACAATTTTTGGTAAAATTTGAAAAGAAAATGAAATCATTAAGATGGTTAAAAATAGAAATGAAGTTTTTATAGTAGACTTATGTGAATAGTTACATGGTCAGGGCTAAACCAATAATTATCATGTTTTTGCTCAAATAGTCTAGAAAATATCACACCTGATACTAAAGATTTCAAAATGGTCCATTGGGATAATAGTCTATTTGGAATGGAATTGGAATTTTTGAATATCAAAAGATATTTTCTAAAAATGAAACAAAGCTAAAAGTGTTGGTTTAATTCAAATTTTCTTAATATTTGAGTACGATTTGTTTAGGCCCTTTAAGTAAAATTATAAGTGATTTATTAGGACCATAAAAGCTTTTAGTTAAGGATGGAATTGAAACACATAAAATTAAAATGAATAAAAAGAGATTTATAAATGAATTTTATAGGCCTTAAAAACATGAAATATTGGATTAGGGGAAAGATCAATCTTTTTCATTTCTTTAAGAGTGAAAAAAGTCATTTTAATGGCTTTGGAAGAATTAAAAATAACCAACCTCTTCTCCATTAAATGGTGTTAGGCATGAAAGCAAAAATCAAGATTTTTTTGCTTGACTATTTCTCTCCAATCCACCATATCTCACATCTTAAACTCATTTTAAGATATACTAAGTTTTCTCAAATATCAAACAAGGAAAATGAAACAAAAATTGGGTGTAATTTATGGATTTGTCTCTTTGATAAATAGTACAAAAAAATTGAGGTAAGAGTTTATTTTGGTGTATGCCATTTTTGAAAGGTGTCTTGAGGTTCCATATAAGGATTTGTTAAGTTAATTTATGTTTTAGATGTGTGTAAAATCTTAGTTGGATATTTATTTGTGAATGAATGTTATATATATGAAAGATGAAGAGGGAATCAAAGGGAAAGGCAATGAAAAAGGCTAATTGAGGCTAAAAAGAAGCTTTTGAGCTTAATCTTATGTGTATCCAACTATAATTTAATTTTTATGTATGTTAAAGTGTTATGTGTAATCGAAATACGTGTGTTTATTATGGATTTAATATATGAATTATATATGTAATTATCTTAAATGTTGGATGAACACAAATTAATGTGTTGTTGATGATTGAAGACTAATATAGAGTGTTATACCTAGAGATGTTGAAATGTACATGTACATAGGTTAAAGTATTTTGTGCATATGTTAGATGTTTAAAGCTATGTTAGCATGAGGTGAAAGACTCATAGTGTGCATGTAAAAATAAAAGTAATGTTTAATGTACATATTTGGGAAGGCAAAAAAGTTAGTGTGAGGAATAATGAATGGTCACCTATGGGTATATGATAGAACAAGTTGAAAATGTCTAGAAATAATGTAGGATTATGTAGATATAAATAAATAGTACTTAAAATGTGAGATCATTGAATGTCTTAATATCCTTGCATGATGCGGTGTAAAAATGAATATATTTAACACAAATTGCAAATGAATGGTGTTAAATACTTATTGGCTAAAACATATAAACATAGGATCTTAGCATGTGTAGTCATGTGCCATTTTATTATCATATGTATGTGAATGGTGCTTAAATATGTTAATTGGTGTTTGCATGTAAATCGAATGGCTATAACTTGTTATGATGTAATATAGAGATATGGGTCCAATGTGCTAATTTGGAAACATGCTTCAATAACCCTAAAACACATGACAAAAAGATGAATGCATAAATGGGTAAGTGAAGTTGTATATATGTGTTAGGTACTTTGGTTGGGTTACACATGGCATGTCCTATCTTGGTTTCATGTGATGTATAATGTTACAAAATTTTGATATTAGTATGTTATAATTGTAGAGTTAAGGCATATTAACAATAATGTATAATAATGTAATATTGGTAAGAAAATATAAGACCAAGATAATAATTGGTAACATTACAAGCTTAAGTGAAACCTTTTAAAACATACTAATGAATGAATATGTGTAATAGTACATGATATGTATAAAAGGTTGAAACTTTAGTAGCTTAAAAGCATAATATATTCGTGGTTTGTTAACTTCAATGAATCATATATACATATATGTATATAAGTAGTTTCATATATACAAAGGCTTAAGTGATAATAAGTATGTAATGAAAATTAATTACGGATATGGATATCATCAACTTGA
>CANXYI012128310.1:0-10123 GCA_948208565.1 Hura crepitans
AAGGAATAATGAATTAAAATAAAAAATCTAGAAATTTATAGTTAAATTAATTCTAGGTAGTATGCTTTTATGAGCCATAATTTTTAGGCAAAATATAATTTTATTATTAAGAGTGTACTATATGCCCTTTTATTTGGTTAACATATAGTAGGATAACTTAAAAACTAATAGAGATGTTTTTTTAATAAAAAATAAAATTGATAGTAAATATATGAACATTTAATTACATTTCAAAGGATTAAATATTTGATTAGATCATATATATTAGAAAATTAAAAAAAAAACACAAACATTTGATGAAAATAGAAGGGGAAATGCTATCGAAAAGGCAATACCTTTTAAACCTTTATATAATAAGAAAACATCAAAAATCTCAAGCAAGGAAATTAATTTAGAAATGAAATTTGGGGATAAACAAGCAGAGACGCATATTTTGTCCGCTGTAGTGTATACGCTACATGTAGAGATAGCCAATAACGTCATTGTAGCAAACACTTCTACTAAAATCGATAAAGGTATATTAGTATCAATTTTTTTTCATTTTTTAATAATATGTACATAAGCAATTAATTAAAATAAGAAATAAAGAGGAAATAACTGGGCTAATTAATTATACAGATATTCATATATGATATATACTTAATTCATTTCAACAGCATAGATGAGCCTTTTTTAGCCTAAAAATTTTTCAAAAGATGCATTTGGATAATTTTAGTAACATTCTTAATTATTCAAATAATCAACTCAAAAATCTAGAAATATTATTCAGTCAATTGAAATTAATTCATAGTAGTTCTTAATATTATGATTGTAAATATTGATTAAACATGAACATAGTTACTTTGAAACGAATTAGTTATTAACCCAAAATCAACAATTATGTCCTAAATAAACCTCGGCATGGGGTGCCTAACACCTTCCCCATGTCGGAATAACCCTGAACTCAGAATGCAGACTAGAACATCAGGTGACTAGCTACACCCTCATCGGCTAGTGGTGACTCTCACCCTACTCATGAGCTACATCGCATCAGCCTCATTAGCTTCAAACCACCTAGGGGTCAGGTCGCGACAATGTTTATGACCCTTTAGTAAAAATAAGCAAAGTGACCATGAGGAAGGATAAATGAAATATGTCCTAACATGGGTAGGCAAAGGCCTAACATAACATGACATAAGGCCTTTGGGCCTAATACCATAACATATAACCTAGGCCAAATATCAAAACTTGTAATATGGGGCATTATGTGCTAGTTAACATATATAGAAGATCTATAATTATCCTCTTTGGTATGCCAAAGTTATCTTATCCTAGATTCCAACAAGCTCTACCCTAGGCAATTTGTAGTTATTTATGTAAATTATGTCTCTCCTTAATTATCTTAATTAATTTAACATTTTCTTTTAATATATTACACTTACACCTAAGGATATCCTTCATATATTATAAGAAAACTTACATAAGCATATTTAATTGCATACGTATAGCATACACTTAGTAAATGAATCATAATTCTTACATAAAAGTTTAAGTATACTTACATTGTCATTCAACAAAGGAAGATGTCTTGTAGTTTAAAGGTAACATCAGAAAGAAATAGATAAATTTCATTTAGAAAAACTTATGGGTAAAATTAACCTCCATTAAATTCTTATAGAATACAATGTACACGCCTTTATATATCATGAATGACTCATTCCATAACATATATATCAACACCTACTTTCAAACTCTAACATACAATATACCTCATCATATTACTATATACATGCTCTACCCATATCAATTTTTTACTCACTTTAAAGACACAAAAAAAAAATACACATATATGATAATTACGTTGTTATGTAGTAAAGGAAAATTTTCTATGAAAGAAAATTGGCAATATAAGGAATTTAGGCAAACTCTTTTATAGAAGTTTGTATTTTAATAAAACATTGATTGATTCCATTGAATGTGAGGCATATACAACATAAAAGCCTCAATTCATATTCTAGATGGGAAACTAAAATTGTACCGTGATATTATTTACCTAACCCATAATCTTAATAACCCAATGCATAAGTATCATATTATTTTCTTATAATGTAACTCATATTTTCCATATTGTATATACCCTAACTATTTCCCAAATTAATTACTCAAATTCAGCTACTAGTGATCCTTATATAACATGCATTACTTCTTGCATACCTCACAAACTACATAACTCTATAAGCTAATTATTTTAAGATAACAAATTTGCTTGCTTTTATCAAGCACTAAACCAATGTGATGTTTTTAGAACTTACTAACATAAATATCAAATTTATAATTTTACATATACATATGAACTTATAATTTCATATATCCTTAACTAATGTTGCTTAACACATCCATATGAACATATTGGATACATTGCCATCTTGGGTATGTCATTCATCACACCTTTCATAATCAAATGCATTTATCACACTCCTTATTATATAGGATTGCATATACTTCTAGTTTATGATGCACATATGTCTTTATAGTATGCTAACTATAGCTTTTATTCCTCAACTAGTTCATTTTCTTCTATGTGAATTCTCTTTTAAAGGCCTCAACATTTGTGACACCCCTTACTTGATACAGATGATAGCCATTCATTGAGCCTGACTAATGTGTGCATGTATATTGAGATATCTAAACTTATCTACCCATTTGCTTGTTTTAAATCATTATTATTCGAAATCATTATGTGTGAAAACACAAGTTTTCAAAAACCTTTTTAAGCACTGTTACTTATTTTAAATTAGGAATTCTCATGCTAAAAATTTGATAGCATAATGACTATACCAAACACTATCCCAAATTTTAAATAGTAACCTGCATAATATAATACACCTTTCTATCACAAATCACACACTTTCACTAACTCAATATGATCCTCTGATCAATTTACAGTACACAAACACAACATATGATATCTCAAACTCAGGAAGAGATATCATACAACACAACATGCAAAATCGAATTTTAATATAACATACAAACATTAAACTTAAAAAAGAACATTTTAAATTACAATAGTTACAAAATGAATACAAGTTAGGCCCACCCCTTTACATATACATTTAAGTGCACCTACACATCACATCTATTACATAAACAAAAGCTTTACTGAAATAAAGGCTTCTTTTTAATATTTTGATGTCTTGAGGCTTCTAGTATCAAAACAATCATTTATCTATATATTGTAAACAAATGACATGTTAAGCGACTTACTTAACAGTGTAATAAAAATAACATGTGCTAAAATTTCCATTCATACCATACCGTGGTTATATATCAATCATTAACATAGATGACTATTTAACATATAACATATTATGCATACAAATGAGGATGTGCAGTAACTATGATTAAAATTACATACTTCACACACCAACTATTTCATATCATGCATATAGGGTAAAATAACATATAAGGTCATCTATTAATTAAATGTAACTATTATGCTCTATATGTGCATATAACAGTCATTTTAGGCCATGTCATACATAATGTTTATTTTTATTGTTTGCCATTTTTTCTTTACATATGCCCATAGGGATAACCTAAAACCTATGGGTAAGAGGATTGTAACTTGTGTAGTGGCCTACATTTTAGACCTAATAGCTACTGCACCAGTATAGTTTTATGTCAAACGCAACTTATGTGGCTGCACCCGCATGTGTTATATGCAGTGGCCTTAATGGAACATTTACTGGTGGTTATATCTGCTAGATCTAAAGATCAAAACACATATGTCTACAAGTAGACTAAAAGTGTACCTTTGGACCTAATCTAAGCACCAAGATGCCCTAGCAGCTACTATATCTTCTAGTTGACCGATTAACCTATCTATTTCCTAGGTTGTAGCATCTCATGGGCTAAAAATTGTTTTATTTAGTTTCACCTCCTTAAATAAGCTTACATAGCTTTTAAAATGCATATTTTAGCCACTGAATGACTAAAGCTATTTAACTTTATTAAAAATACCATTTTGCGCCTTTATGCACATTTTCCAAGTCATTATTCCATATTCACAATAATGACACTTTTTTATCTCATATAGGAATTTTTAGTAGGTTTTTATTATAAAAACATTTAAATAAGGTCATAAAATCCATTTGGGTCATTTTATGCCGTTATTTTCATTATTTTTCTTAAGGCAAAATATGTTCTTAGGAGCTTTTTTGGGTTATTTTCGAGTTTAAGGCATTTTATGCTCTTAACCTTTATTTCTTTCATAACATTATTTACAATCATGTTTAATTATGCGAAATAACATGCATACCTAATTTCTTTCACAAAGTATAAAGCATTAAGCATTTTACCAATTATAGGCCATTTGGCCATATTAGGTAATATTGGTATATTTAATGTTCTTTATCACACATTCAACATACCCATTTTCAAACACAAACACAATGCTCATTTATCACCTTCTATGGCCATATACACATCAACATATGCATAGCATCTCATTTCCACTCATTATGTCCAAACATTTAATGTCACACTTATTTATGCTCATGTAACTACATTTAGACTTAGTTAAGCATGAAAGAAAGTGACTTATGCTATGGCACTACACCATTTAGCCAACCTTAATAAATTGGCTATAATATACACATACCACACATTTATCATGCAACCTTGATTAATATGCTAAAAATCACATGGCATAATCACATATTGCATATAAAGACACTTTTTCACAAAATATGTACATACATCTAACATAATGCAAAAATTACACATTATACATCTCTAATGCACTCTCTCACATTTCTTCTGTAATGCCTGTGTTTCGAGGCTCCGTGAATAGTGACATTAGGTTAGAAATAACCTTTGATATACCTGGATACACTCAAAAATATTAAACCCTAAAGCACAAAAATTCTACTGAGTTCATCAGTGAAAGAATTTTTTAATTCTGAGGTTATTTATAAATTCTCATAATTTTTAGGTTGGCACACAAATCGAGGCAATCTAAAAATTGTCCTATAGATGGATTTGGCTACAAAAGTTTACAAGCATGTAAAGGGATTAAAATATAAATTTTAAATAAATTTTGTAATTTTTTGAGGTTCGTATGAATTTTGGTGAATTTATGAAGTTTTGCTAAAAATCAAGCTGTTTCGGGATGGTTTGGGTGGTCACAAGATCTACTCGCACCATGCCATCTAGCTTAGGGTGGATGCCAAATGGAAAAACCACTTAATGAGTGGACAATTCCATTAAACAAAAGAAGAAAAATTTTCCTTCCCTTGTTGTTTAGAATCCAACGCCACCTCTACTTTTAGGAGCCATTTTCATCTTCTTCCTTCAGCCATTTCCATAATTTTTGGGTTTATAAATTCAATTTCATGTTTTAGAGAGCTAGGGTAAGAAGAAACACTAGAAAAAGAGACTCCAGTAATTAGTTAAAATTCAGTGAAGTTCCTTAGATAGAAGTTATCCAGCAATTTTACAAGGTGAGCTTTCATGGCTTTTTCTTGAGTTTCTTTGGTTCCTTTAGGCTGTTAATGGTTCCTTGTGATGTCTAACATCTAAAAGGGTGTGTGTGAATTATATTTAAGGTGAATTAAGGCAAGGAGAGATTTGAAGAAGGGTGGTGAAGCCACTATGGAGGGCTAAGCAGCTTGGGGAATTGAAGGCTTCAAGGATGTTCTTCTTAGCAAGTAAGTGAATTCAAGTATTCAATTCATGCCTTTTTAATTTTTATGGCTAGACTTTTATTAAGGATGTCTAGGGTGTAGTTATAATAAGAAAATTTGCTTGGTGAGGGTGTGTATTGCTTATTGGCCAAGAGGTTTAAGGGAAAAAAAATAGGATATGGAAATTAATTTGAGTGATGATTGGTATCAAAATATGGCTAAAGAATTGAATATTAGTGAATGACCTTGTATTTATATGGATTAAAGTACACCTAACATGTTATTACTAAGAAGCTAAGAGCTTTGGCTTGAGTTTGGGTTTTGGTTAGTTGCTAATTTTGTAATAGCAAGTGATAATAATTGCTTATGGTGTATGGTTGTATGTTGTGGATGTGCAGCTAGTAGTTTTGGTATGTGTTTTAGTTTTATATATTTTGAAAGGATGGTTTGGCATGTGATAAGTTGGTTTAGTACATGAATATGGAGAATTCCTTGAATGGTCGAGGCACGTATTATAGGCAAGCTACTTAAATTTGCATGGAGTTGTGCATGTATATGTTTAGCCTATGGATAAAAGGTGGAATATGTGATAAAGACCATAAGAATGCATGATTAAGGCCAATGGATAGCTATACCTAAGAGCTAAGCTTATGGAAATGGCATAAAATTATTAATAGCATGTGTGAAATATTCATGTATGATAAGGCATAATGATGTAAGCATGTCAGTCTAAATTGGTTGGCATGAAACTAGTGTATGTATATAATTGAAAATGGCTTGAAATGTGGTTAAGAGTTAGAACATAAAATAAACTTGAACTTAACTAGGAAAGGACTTGAAAATTGTGTTGCAATGTGCCTTTAAAGGCTATAACTTATGGCTAAACAATGTGCCGATAATTTGTGCCTTGAGGGCTATTATTTGTGATTAAGGGTATTGGCATTTGAACCTTTATTTTGGCCTTGTAAATGGCCTAGTGATTGTATGGCTTAATGCCTATGAACATTGTAGAAATAATGATGAAAACTATATTGAAAATTGCTGAGAAATGAATTTAGAAAAGCTTATTGAAAACTTGACGAAATGACCTATAACTGTGTAGTTTGACCATTACCGGAATAAAAAATATCACTAGGCAGTAAATGGCAAATATTTGAGAAATAATTATGAAATAAATTCAAGCATAATGTACTTTAATTTTTGGCAATTTCCATATTTGAAAATACTATTGAGAATTTACTCGATATAGCCTAATTGTGACCATACCATACCGGACCAAAATTTAACTATACAATAAAATTCATAACTGACTGCTTTTCATTCTTAAATATTATAAGAAGTTAATTTGTGAATGAATGAACAGAAATTGAGTTACATGGCCCATTAGTTAGACACCCATTAGAAACTTAGGAATTTTAGTAGCTGCTACACTCTCTGATTTTCAAGTAGGGCTGGTACAGTGGCCTAAGTCCATAATGAGGCCACTGTACTAGTCTGTTGGATAGATAATTGTCTACCTTTGCCACTTAATGCTAGTTACTTAATTTTGCTGATGCAGCGGCATAGGTCTTGAAGGGCCACTGCTTTAGTTTGTTGGATAGACCAGTCTGCTAGGCAAACCCAGTTAAACCATCACTGATCCTCAATTAGGTCAGTACAATAGCTAAGGTCCTGAAGGGCCACTGTACTCATCTATTAGATAGACCACATTATGTTATTTGTACCTTGGGTGCTATAACTCAATCAGGCCAGTGCAATAGTCGGGTTTCAAAATGTGGATCACTGCACTCTTTTTTTATTCCTTTTAGGTCAAGTGTATATTAGTGTCATCTTTCTAGTCAGGCCAGATAAACTAATAATTAAGCGACATATGGATTAAACTAGAGGTAATAAGTTTTAAAATGCAAAATTTGGCATGATTATCTCTATAACACTCCATAATGTGTACTTAGGGATATTTTTGGCAATTTAACATATGCAGTACACGTTAGCTTGATTTGTAAGGATTATGCCTACTATCTTTAATAATAATGATTTAGAACTATGATTTGCTTAGGTTATAAGGATTAAATGAATGATTTATTGACATGAACTAGAATAAGGGTAATTTGGTAATTTTGCACATAATTATTTTAAATTGAACCTAATAACAAGAATAAATTAATGTTATGACTTTATATGCATGGATAAACTACCTGACATATCTTAAATGCTTGAATTCATTACTGAGTATATTAGATACTCAACGTACCTATTTTGGTGCACTGGTACCCAAAATAGAGATGTAGCCTTGTAAGCGTACAACCAAGTTCAGAGGATAAGTAATAAAAAGTGGACTATAAATTTTGTATAGTTTTGCACTCTATGTACTTAGGTGGGAAATTGGTGTTATGTAAATAAAGGACACATAATGTAATTATATAAGTACAAAATGTGTTGTAAAAAGCAAGTTATCAATCTTTTTGAGAATGTGTGGCTTTTATTGATGATATCTGAACTTGAGGCTTTAGTTTGTGATTTTTTTTTCTTTTGATTATGGCATAAGGCCTGTGTTGGTATTTGATAGAATGATGATTTTAGGTTGATACCTAGGGGACCAGAAGCGTCCAAGAGATGTGAAAATGTGTTATAGAAGTATTGTTTTTACAGGTTCAAATTTTTGGATATTGACCCGAATAGCTATTATGCTGCTGAATTTTAGAGAAAACCTGACTAATCTATAATTGACAAACATTGGCATAAATAATATGGTATGACCCTAAGTAATGTATAAGGATAGACAGGAATAAATTTTGTGTCAGATAGAACTAAATATTATAGAATAAGGAAAAGTTAAATGAATGAACATGGGAAAATTTCAAGATGGGTGACTGAGTGAGAAGTGTATTGCTTATTAGGTTTCTTCAGAAATCTAGTAGGAGGTGTTACATGTTCAATCATATATGTGTTAAATATAAGGATTAAACACAATTTATGGTCATTCAATCCTAATTGCACAAATTAAGCTACTAGAGCTCCATTATGTTTCATATCATGGCTTTAAGGCATATTAAGCACATATAACATTTTAACTTGATTTCAATACATGCCAATCATTCAAATCATCTTAATAAATTTATTACAAACCATATTACATAATTAATGCATGACATTAATGGCATTTCACACATTTATGCATTTAATGCTTATTTGACATAATATGGAAAAATTAAAGAATTTAATTAAATTTACACATTTTATTTTGATTACATATACTGAAAAAATGAAGAGATTCCTAGAGACCCATCTACACCTTGGCTTTTCCTTTGTTGTGGTTTGGTTTAGATTGTCCTAACATAAAATGAATAAAACTTCAAAAACCCAGAAAAATCAACCATAGCTCCAAAAATTAATCCAAAGCCATTTATCAACTCTTAGGCACATATAGTATCTAGGAAAAGTAATAGAAGTCAAAAAATCTTACCTAAAAATTTTGTGATTACTGTTCACGAGGTTGTAAAACTATGAAAACAAAGCACCTATTTCTAAAATTTCTGGTTCCTAGATGATTTTTAAGGGATGAAGGCTTTATGGCTCAATTTTAGCGTGGAGATTTTGGCTTTATGGGGAAGAATGAAGAAATAAAATGGTGGAGATAGAGGAAGTGTGTTGGCTGGTTTAAGGAGAGGGAGGATGAATAGTGATTTTGACTATTTAACTCAAAAGCATTTATTTTTACCCTCTCTAAAAAATACACCTTTTTTGCATTTTCCCCCATTTTTGCTTCTCTTCCTGAGCTAATTAAATTGGCATTTTTATAGCAATAATCCACTTTAATTATCCCCTAAAAGCCTCTAAAAATTAGTGCTTAAAAACACTAAAAGCCCAATTAATTTCATTATTTTTTTGTTGCTTAATTTTTTGAAAAATTACTTCCCGATATCAAAAAAATTTCAATTTCAATGCCATTAGACTCATTGAAATATTTAAGTATTAGGTTGTATAATTTTCATAAATTTCTTAGTAACTTAGGAATTAATTTATAGTTCAGCTTTGCCTTGATCACTATTTCCAAGACACTACCGTAAAAATTTTATTAGCATTTTTAACCACTCTAATGACCTTAAATTGATTTTAAACATTACCAAAAGTTATTTTATGATTACTACTTTCATCTGATGTCTTCAGTGCATCCTGGGTATCGAGAACACTATTCATCCAGGGAAAGTAATATTTATAATTATCAGGATTTTTGAGGTGTTACAATATTGGCCTTAAGCCTAACTTTTACTTCTATTGCAAATTCTATAGTAATTAATCAACAACAACTTTACTCTCTTTAAAATCCATAATTCCTTTTCATTATCTTATAAACTTACCATTATAATTGATAAACTCTGATCACGCACCAAAGCAGTAGCCTAGTTTAAAGCCTTCCACTTATGTCTAAAACTTGATAGAAATTAACTACTATTCTT
>CANXYI012128564.1:0-12993 GCA_948208565.1 Hura crepitans
TACTCGATATGCTATAAAACACCCTTGCAATGGATTCTTATCACCTAACATGCATTCGATCACAATTACACACCAATGGGATTATTTTCACATGATCATCATGCAAATGCCCTAAGTAATACATATTCTTAACAATTTAAAATCATTGTGCCTAGAATGCATTATTATGAGATAATAAGCTCATATGCTTAGAAAAGACATTTATGACTTATAACAACATCAATAAGTGATATTATGCTCCTATCTCATCATGCTTGTATTTCATTACATTTTAAACTTGAAATTTCCTTATAATATCACCAATATGCCAATGGTCATAAATTGCATTTATTTGGGTTATACCTAACATCATACATCATAATTACACAGAGACGAAACATAATAATGTCATGTATCACTTGACTCATGTTTGCATGTTTTTAAGTTATTACATTATTTAACATATGCTTGTATCACAATTATCCTTATTGTTATTTATTTAACTCATGCCCATACTAAAGAGACAACTATCCAAGGCTGGATAGCAGATAATGGGCTACCTAAAGGTGCTTAAATGGTGTACCCGAAGGCACTGGTATCCATAGATACAAAATGCATCAACCCAAAGGCTCACACATATGTAATGCTAAATAGTGGCTTAAAAGCCTAGTGCTCGTCAACATAAATTTGCATCATCACCTGAAGGCCTACTACCCGAAGGTAAATATTGCAGCAGCTGATTCTAGTTGACTAGTCAACCTATCCAAACTAGGTTGTCTAATTGTATAGGCATAATTAAACTTATTGATTTATCACATTTTAAAATATTTTTAAATGCATAACATTTTTCATGTCATCTCACGCATAAACACATCACATTGCCCATTTTTACACATTAGCAAGGCCTACGCATCATGCCTATAGCATGTATCATTTCATCATGCCCTTAGCATGTTTTATTATGTTATGCCCATAGCACATATCATTACATAATGCCTGTAACATATTTTATTTCATCTCATTACATTGCCATTTAGGCTAACATATTTTATTTCATCTCATTACATTGCCATTTAGGCTTACATAAGCTCAACATCACACAAATGGCACTTTTCTTAGGTATAATCACTATAATAACTCACTCGGTTTAATAACCATATTTCATACCATTTATTTCATTATTTAACATGCTTCAACTATAACCTTGCATTATTTAGTCGACACAAACATAAGGCCAACAATCCATGTGCATTCACTTTCATAAACTTTATTATAACATAATAATGTCATAAGACACATCCATGCATATAGATTATCATTAGTTCCTCAATTTGCCATTCATAACACCATTAAGACTTATGAGGCCATAACATACATCATACATGCACATTATATTTATCACATAGGCACACACAGAATGGCATTCAAACTAAAACATGTTATTTAGACCAATTCCTATGCATAATTCATAATACTCACATATAAATCAACATGCATGCATATATCGGACTCCACATGTTCAAGGCCATGAAATTACGTACATAACTCTTTTACAATCATAATGTAACACCCCCTACCTATTCTCTATGAAAATAGGCAAGACATGCCACTTCTTATGAGGTCACCCATCCTTTGGTTTTTCCAAGGGTCATTCATTTAACCAATGTCACATCTATCTTTTCCTAGACTAGAAATTTTGATATAATCGTTCCTATGATCTTAATTTAACCTACTAAGCATATGACTCTTACATGCCTGATCCTATAGTCACTTATCAGCTTAGGCTTTGCTTATAGCTACCAATTCAATTATATTACCATCATAGTAGATTATTATCTTAGAAATGCTAAATTATCATTACCCTAATCACCCATAATACAAATGTACGAGTGCCTTTATTCACTTACTCTATATAGTCTAATCATATAATGGCATACCTAGACAATCGTTGTCTACACCACTGGTTGCCTACTTCAAGGCCTTCATACATCTACCATCTATGCATCAGAAACCCGATACACTAAGTATGCACTCAATGGTGAATTTAACCAAACATACCACATATTATTCTTATTATTTCACATGCAAGCACACAAGGCATTCTATCTTCATTCCCTCTATGCTCTATAACCCCTCACTTATCGAGCCTTAATTACACCCCATTTATTTATAAATTAACCCTAGCTTAATAACTCACATCACCTATGGGTTCTTAAGAGATTCCTTATCAATTACTAGTTCAGCATTTGTTAATCTTCATCTATGTCAATCTCATCTCTCTCATTTGTTCTTTCTATTCACTTAATAGGTGTCTAGATATAAGTTATTAACCATGTTACTACCATTAACTGTAGTTTCCTTTAGGTTTATATGCCTTTAAGATGCCTCACTATATTCACATTACTTGTACTCATTCTCAACCCTCACAAGTTATTCTTACATCCAAATACCTTTGTTCATAATTTCCTTTCTTTAAACACTTCATATTCAAACTTTTGTCACCTTAAGTTCACTAATCATCTTATGCAAGTACATTATTATAATAAAGGATCTATATTATTTCATTTAAGACATTTAATCACATTACATTCGTGGCCTATACTAAATAGACAACACTTAAAGACACTGGATAGTGGGACTATCTTGTGCAGTGGCCCACTTTTAGGGCCTAGGTAGCTGCACCTACCTCATCCAATACTCAGGGACCTATCCAAAGACCACTCCCAATGCCAAACTAGGAGATAGTAGGAACCCATCCGTAGACCACTCCCAATATCTACAAATCATGGCAATCAATACACAAGGGTGTATACTTAGGGACCGGTCCATAGACCACTCCTAATATCCATCATCAACACATGGCAGTGGGCCCATAAAGGATTGATTACCTAGTAGCTGCTAACCCCTAGTTCACCGATCAACCCATCTAGTGGGTGTCTAATTGATAAACCATTAACCATTTTAAAATTTGTATTATTAACATTTTGCATCTTCAGATCAAACATTATCTTTGTGTCTCATTTTCTGCCAACACCACACAGTCACATTTCTTTTCTTCCACATAAAACACAATCTCTTGCCACACTTAATGTCATTTATCAATTGCATACATTATTAATTCTTTTGTGACCCCATTAAACCATTATGGTTCCACTTCCAGTTTTATTCATTCTATTGTTTCCATCCAATTATCGATTTTTCTCCTATATTTTATTCACTGATATTAATCATTTTCATAGGATTCTATACCATGCCTTTTATTTTATTTTTGCCTTGTATTTCATTATACTCAGTACGCTTTCCAATCTTATTGACTTATTTATTTAGTGTTGCTAGATTGATAAAAACATCATTTCCCTATTCCATTAATTACTTTAACTTGACATTTTATTTTATTCTGTAGTCTGATTTTTCTTTACTTATTTTTCCAAGATTATTTCAATTAAAATCCCCTTTTGATGATTAAAAATTTTCTACAATATTTGCATATTATTTCCCTTTATTCTTTTTCTGGACCTCTAAATTTTCAATCAAATTTTCAGTAATTTAATTAACTCCCAAATTCTACTTGGTCACACTAAATTCAATTGATTGCCTTTATACTTTACCAAATATTTTATCTATTTATTCTTATGTTAAAAAGACATAGTTTTGAATTTATTTTGTCTGGTCATATTTTTTTCTGAATAGTTACGAGTCATTAAAGCCCCAGACAGTTATAGGCCCCTCTCGCATAATTTTACTATTCATTTGGTATTTTTTTCCTTATCAATTTTTTAACTAATTTTTTTCTTCCCATTACCTTAAACCATAACATATCAATTTTATTTCACCTCATTCATTTATTTTACACCTAATTTGTTTTATAAATTTTATTATTTGCACATAAAACTTCAAATTAACATATATTAATTTAAATTACCCTTTTTATGACATTTTTCACCTCTTTATCATTTTCTATTTTCTTACACCTATCTTTTCTCTCTACATACATCCTTTAAGGCCCATTTTACCATGCCCACATACATGACCATCACTTGACATACATGTGATCATGTGTACATCCCATACTCACACATCCTATTCATATCCATATCATACTATTTCCATTACTTACACATCCTAACATCCATTTTCCACCCATACCACCATGCCATGCCTACATACCCATACATGGCATACATGCAACATATATAGTCATATATGTACCATATGCCTACACATCCCATTCACATACAAAACACATCCCTACCATCCTAAGTCATCAATTCACACCTTCGCACATACAATTCACATACTTACACACATGCACACACATAAGACTACTACTTCCATACACACATATTCATCCTTAATGGTACTTTATCTTAACATACATGCTAAGTTTAGGAAAATTCACTTACTCAACTCCTATCATTCTATAGTTACTCTAAAATCCATCAAAATCCTTTTTTTCCACTTGAACCACCATTCTTCATTTTTCCATAAAAGCTCCCAATCTTTGAAAAATTCTACACAAATGCACAAAACTCCAAACTCAATTCCAAAACCATAGAGATTCTTAGAACTCCTTAGGCTATCAATACCAAAAATAAAAAGAGGGATTAAAGGCCATTTACGTCATTTGGGCACTATTCACCCAAGTGTGATTTCTCTCCAATTTGGCCTCCTTTCTTCAAATCAATGGGGGATTTACTATCTAAGATTGATGAGGACTTCAATTTTATACATTTTTCATGAAGTTTTAGGTGGAAGAGGAGAGAGAAAAAAGCACAAAAATAGGGAAAACCCTACTAATGGCGTCAACTCAAGGAGTTTGGGGTGGAAGCATGTGGTTTGGTTCATGGGAAAGGTTACACACACCAAAAATCTGCTATAAAGGATAGGTTGGATCCATTTGATTCGGCCAAATGGCCTTTAAACAAATTTTGTGCATTTTATGTCTCCTTTTTACCTAAAAATTCATAAAGTATTCCACATATCCCCAAAGTTTCCTATTTTAGTCCCAAAAATTCTCATTTACAGCAACTAAGGCCCTTGCAAAATTTTAGCTCAAAATTCCTTCAGTAGCAAAAATCACTATTCACCATAGATCGGGTTTAACATTCAAAAATTCATAAAATATTTCTTGATCCTCCAAAAATTCTCATTCTAGTTTTAAAAATCCTCGCTTTAGGTCCCGAAGGTCCATGCAAATTTTTAGGTCAAAAGTCAACAGTTGACTTTTTGGTATTATTCACCCACCAAAAATAAAATATTTTGAAAAAATATCTATTGACCTCAGAAATTATAATTCCTTCTCCATCATACTCAGTGGAATTTTTGAGGTACAAGATATTATATTTTCGAGACCATCTGGGCACATCTCGAGTTTGTCCCGTCCCGACCTCATTTTATCTCTGTAAATAATAATTCTTGACCTGAAATGAATTATTGGTTCTGCTAAAATTTGTATTTCATTCGTTTCGACCACTTTCAAGTTAGTCAAATTTTCTCGGCCAATATGCTGGTCAACGAACTCAAAATGATGACCTGCACCGCGAGGAACATCACTCAGGCCCAGAAAATACTATTCACATGATTCGGGTTTTTGGGCGTTACTCATAACATCATATTTAAGTGCTCACACTCACATCCATTTACTTCAATTCTATCATACATGATCATGGTTACTTTATTATGTTTTAATGGCTTATTATGGCTATAGCACTACATACATGACCATGCTTCCATTTTAATGATCATTCAACCATATTATCACACCATTAGTCCTTTTTTCATACCATTAATGTCACACATTACACATTCAATCATTTACTAATGATACCCACACCTATGTGCACATTAGCTACATACAACATACTAAAATTTACATTCATAAGTATTAAATCCTTTAAAGGCCATTATTACATAAATATCCATATTCATGATTCAAGCATTGTCCATCACCTTTAAATGATCACACATAGACCTAAACACCATCACATCTCAATTCTAAATTATGCCCACACAAGCATCAATTACATAGACACACATTATACATATTTATTTATCACTCACACATTTAAGCACTAACACATGTGTAGCACACACATTCTTGCCATTCAATATATCAATACATATATATATTTCATTGAGTTCATGTACCTATTCATGTGTGACTACCATGTTTCTGATTCCATTTCCCCCTTAGGTGTGCCTTATTTTATCCACACCATTTTTCTAGTCTTTAACTTCTAGCATTCCTACTGATAGTGCTAGTTTTATCTTTTTGTCTGAATTTCTGGGCAAATTCTATAAAGAATTAATGGAAGTTTTCTTCTACAAAATTATACTCCTATATTCTATCTTTCTTATAAATTTTGTTTCATGTCATTCTGACTACTATACATAGAGTTATAGCCTAATTACCCTTTGTTATTCTTAAGGCACTCTGTCAGTTTCAGTTTTCATCACTTAACTTTTATCACATTTTTTAGTAGGTTAAACCTAGAATCAATTCAAGACTTCTACATAAAAATTTTAGCTATATGAGTCTAGTTTTATATGGTTTAAGAATCATGCATTTTTGATAACTACATAAGGAGTTATGGATTGATGAATAGAAACTATTCTATTCATTTCAAGAATTCTACAGACAGTGCAGATGCCTTCATAACAGGATTTTTTGGGCAAAATCTACTTAGAATTAGGGAAAACTTTCTTCTACAAAGTTATAGCCATATGTGTTAGCTTTCATATATAACTAGGTTCATATTTTGTTGGCATCTATATAGAGAGTTATGCTTAAAATACTCTCTGCTACTCTAATACAAAAATCAGTTCTAATAGCCCAAACCCATCCGAGATTCATACTCCCAATTCCATTTCCCCCTAAAAAATAGCCATATTTAACAGAAATTTTAGTGTATTACTTCTCTTAATTTTATCCCTAACATCCTCAACATCTTTTGCAAAATTAACCTAACATAATCTAAACAAATTTGGGAGAAAAACCAAAGAAAGAGGAGCATAAATTCCTTACCTCTAACCATGGCTGATGTTCCTTCTTTCTTTTGGTTCTTCTTTTTTTTTTCTCCTTCCACCACTGTAGCTGGTCACCGGCAGGCTACCGGAGCCACCACTATTGCTGGCTACAGTAGCCTCTCCTTCCTCCTCCCTCTCTTTTTCTTCTTTCTTTTTTCTTCTTTCTTCTTTCTTTTCTTTCCCATTTCTCTTCTTCATGTTTTCTGCTCCCTTTTCACTTTTTTTCTTTTCTTTTATTTCCCTTGGCTGCCACCTCATATTTATTTGGCAATTTACCATTTTAATCCTTCCTTTACGTGTTATTCTAATCTAGACCCCTAAACTTCATTTTCCTCATTCTATTTCATTTTATTTTTCCTTTTTTTATTTTATTCATTTACTTATTAGTTAATTATTTTTCCTACACCACTAGGTTCCTGAGCCTTCAAAATTTTAAATTTCTCGAACCTTAATTTTTCGAGAAATTTAAAGTGAAACTTCGAGGAATTTTTAAAAATCACTCAAATGTCAAAAATCATCACATTTTTTCCTAAAATCCCCAATTGGGCATAATTAGATGCTCGTAATATTTCGCAGTAAAATTCCTTCGGGAGGTAGGTGAACCAAATTTTCGAGAATTTGCAAAAATTCGATTTGCGGTAAAACTTTGTGAATTTTTATACGACCGTTTGGACCACTAAAAATTATCGTGTTTGTTACTAAAATCCTTAATTACATTTAATTAGAGGCACATCAAATTTCACAGCCAAATTCTACCGACAGGATAGTTAACCAACTACCTTAATTTACGTGAAAAACCTCGTAATTAAGAAAAATTTGCAAATGACCACGTAATTCAAAATTTATTTCGCTAATAGACTTAGTGGAATTTTTAACCTTCAGGGTATGGTATTTTCGGGTTCGTTCAAACTCATCCCTGGTCATTCTCGACTCAACTCAATTTGAGCCCATGGCCTACTTGCTTATGGCCCGAAATAATTTATTGGTTCTGCTAAATTTTTGATTAAGGTCATTTTCACCCTTTTTAAGCCCTTTGAAGTTTATTAGGCAATATGCCCTGCCTTAAGACTTGTGCAAGTGACCCAGCACTCCAAGTGCACTCTTTCGATCTTGGCAACACTGTATAGTCGGGGTGTTATAGGGGAGGCCTACGGGTTAATCTCTATTATGTCACACAGTTACTTTTATTGTGTCTGGGGAGGCTACGACTGATCTCCATTATGGCACACAGATCGGTGTAGCGGCATAAGTCCAGAGTAGGGACCACTGCACTAATTTATTATCCTTCTAGATCTAATGACTTAAAGTGTCATCTTCTTAGCTGGGCTAGAGAATTAAATTAAGTAAATAAATAAATTGATTATGAGCAGAAGAGTTAAGCATAAGGGAATAGTATTTCCTAAGTTCTAATAAGATGTAAGCTATAGAGTATTTTAGACATTTTGCACAGATGTGCCAGATTAGTTAGAGTTAAATAAATTAAGTAATAAGCAAAATAATCATTAAAGATAAAGTTTAAGCTTGTGGATGACTTTCTCAGGAAAAGTAATGAAAATATAGTAAAAAGGTATTTTAGTAATTTTTCACTTCTGAGACAAATTAAGTAATTCTTACAAAGTATGCATGTTAAAAAGTATTAGTCCTCATTTTAAATGATTTAGCTGAATCAAAAACACTATTTCAGACTAAATAAAATATCCTAGGGGTATTTCAGTAATTTGGCACCCTAGGGAGTAATTAATTTATATAATAAAGTAAAATCATTTCCTCAACTGTATAAGTAAATTAATGTTATAAACCATGATTAAATTGCTTTAAGTTCACTATTGAGTATCTCGTATACTCAGTGTATCGATTTTGGTGCACAAGTACACTACAACGAGACCTATCTTGTAAAGTGTGATAATAGCAATTTAAAGGATACAGGTGAAGACTTTAGATGTAATTATTATACAATTGGGTATCTATCTACTTTGGTGGGAATTAGGTAGAAAATATATTTAAGCTTTGGGAATGTAATGTAATTAAGTGAATATGACTTGCTAATGTAAATTAAGTAATTATATTTCTTCTTGGGTGAATGAATGATTATATTTGATGTTATGCTGATGTGAGCCTAATGCTCTATATTTATGCTTATTTTAACTATGACTTGAGGCTTGAGGTTGATGTGTGTTAGATGATGATGATGATAGGCCAAAAATGGGGGACCAGATGGGTTCAAGTGTTATGAATTACTTATAAAAGTGTTAAACAGGCTGGTTTAAATTTTGGGATAGGACCCGAGCAGTTATTATGCTATCAAATTTTTAAATGGTATCTGAGTGTTAGTAGAGTATCTCTATAATAACTGGATCATATTGATCCTAACCTGAATAAACAATAGGAACTGACATAAGTAGTTTTGGAGTCAGATAGCATGATCTAGAGTGAAATTAGTAAAAGTTAAATGAATGACCTTAGGAGCAATTTTAGGATAGGTCACCTAACAGGAAGTGCACCGCTTATTGGGTTTCTTCATGAATCTAATGGGGGGTGTCACAGCACTAGTTCGTGCAGTCTCAAGATATTTAGTTGGGGTAGACTTGAAATACGCTAGTCTGTGTGGACTTAAGATGATTTTGTTCGAGCAGACTTATGATGTGCTAGCTCATGTAGACTTAGACCATACTAGGTTACGGACAAGCGGTTGATAATGCCGTGGATGTACTTCCTTAGTCCATGCAGACTATGACACCATTTTCATACATTACAAGGTCTACACGAACCTACTTGCATGTTTTGGATTCCTATTCCTAGTTATGAAAGGAATGGTAGGGGTCTTGGCTTATAAATGCCCTAATCTTCATTTCTCCTGTTAGGCTTCCACTATGTCTACTTTTAGCCATAATTTGTCCATGGTTTTAGAATCGAAGGCCTCTTGGACTTCCTCTATTTTTGCCCGCTTTTCTTCCTTTAGATTCTTGAGAAAGGTTCATATTGACCCTAATTTTTTGAATGCGATCGTACGATATTAGGACCTTATTTTTCATGTGTTCATCTTAGATCATTAAGAGGTTACCCTAACCTTAGAAGAGTTTGCTGCTATTTTAGACTACATAATCACCTCAAATACCCCTTTAGCATTGCCTTTTTTTAAGGATCGTTATCCCATAAACATTATTCTTGCCTTAGGTCTTTCTCCTCTGATGGCTCAAAAGATAGTATTGGTTGTCGATCCAATTTCCTTGCGATTAATTTTAGATCATGCCCATTAGTCTTTCATTAACTTAGTGGAATGAGCAAAGTGCATATTGCTATATATCCTTGGCAATTGGCTTATGGTTACTTATAAGGATGAGTCCTCTGATTTTAAGACTTTTCAACTTCTGACTAAAATATGCTTTGGCCATAACCTTTTTGGTGTTTTCCTAGCTAAAACTATTCAAGGTTTAGATGCTCTAAAGATAGAGGATATTGACTTTGTTAATGGGAGTCCACTCCTCTTTTATGTATGTATACAAAGCTCATCATGGGTTTTCCCTTTGACTTTGTTTTCTTATAACCCTAATTTTTGCCTAGAATGCCTGTGAAGGTTTTTGCACTAGCGGGTTTGCCTAATTTTTGCTTAGGTGGTGCTTTATGGATTTTCCAACCTAACGAATTTTTTTATAAATTTAATTATAGGAGAAATTAAGGTTACTTATTCATCCACCTGAAAGACTTTGGGTGAAGTATGCCCCGCATCACCATTGTGAGAGGAGGCTTGTAACGAGGTGTGATTCATATGACCAGTTTGCTATATGTCTTGACACTATTATCATGATACGATGGAGATGTCCTTAATGGAAAATCACCCATTTTTCTCTCTCCTATCATGCTAGCTACGATCCATTGATCAGGTTAAGGCATGCTACCTTCTATATCCCTTTACAAATCCTAAAGCAATTTGATCTAGTGTAGAAAATACCTTCTGAGCCTTTGAGATTTCAAGGTAGTCCTTTGATGCATCACTTTTTATGCTCCTTCCCTGACTTGTGGAAGCGATGTGCCATCCTAAAGGACGTGCTTGATTATACAACTACTGGTGTTAGTAGTAATGAATATTACAAAAAATGGATTCTAAGTGAGGCTAAAGATAATATAACATTAGTGTTGAAAAGAAAAATTGAAGACAATACTTCTAATTTTGAAAAGAGATAATGTATGTAGAATTCGATTACTTGTATAACTTTTCTCTATCTTAATGGAAATTTGCATATCAATGATCATGACTAAAGCATTCTTGCTATAAAGTGCATTTGAAACTAAACCAATTAATCTTGGCAAATGTATTAGTTTCCCATTAATGATATTATCATTACCAATAAGCTTTGAAAAGGTTTTCTTGATTGTACATTTTCTCTCGAGTCCCCTAACTTTTGCATGAAGTGCCTGTGGAGTTTTCACCTTATCGGGGAGTCCTAATTTTTGCCTAAACTGCCCTATTTTAGTTTTCAGCTTAATAGACTTTTTATTAATAGAAATACTTCTTTAATCAGTCCATGTTGATAGACTCTGAGAATTCATTGCCTTCTAGATCTGAGATCTTAACTCCTCTATGCTTGAGTACTTTCTTAACCAAATACAGACCTTCCCAATTGTGCTTGAATTTTCCCCTAGGGTCTGATAATAAAGGTCTAATTTGTTTGAGTACCAAGTCACCTTCTTGTATAGATCTAGGCTTAACTCTCTTATTATAAGCTCTAGCAATTCTCTTTTAATACAATTGTATATGATAAAGAGCTTTAAGTTGTTTTTCATCAATTAACATCAACTATTCATATCTGCTTCTAACTCATTCTGCTTTAGGTATGTCTGCTTCTAACACCACCCTAAATAAAGGTATTTCAATCTCTATTGGTAACACTGTTTCCATGTTGTATACTAGTGAGTAGAGCATAGCCTAGGTAGATGTTCTCATAGTCATTTTGTATCCGTACAGTGCGAAGGATAACATATCTGCCCAATCTTTATAAGTAACGATCATTTTTTGCAAAATTTTCTTGATATTTTTGTTAGTTGCCTCTACCGCACCATTAGCCTGAGGTCGATACGGAGAAGACTTGTGATGTTGAATCCTGTATTTTTACAAAAGATACCTTGTCTCACCTTAGAACTACACCCTATTATCTAAGATAACCTACTGTGGCAACATACCAACAAATGATATTTCTTTCATTAAATTTCACCATATGTCTTGCCCCAATTTATTAAAAGACTCAACTTTAACCCATTTCATGAAATAATCAACTGCTACTACTATAAACCTATGCCCTCTAGTAGCTGACAGCCTTATTTTCCCAATTATGTCAATTCCCTATGTCAAAAATGGTTAGGGAGATGACAAACTAGTCAGATCATGGGGTGGCAGATGGCTCAAATTTCCATAGATTTGGCATTTGTGACACCTTTTGACAAAATCGCAGTAGTATGTTTCCATGGTTAGCTAGTTATAGCCCAACCTTATGATTTTTTTACGAGGTTTCTCCCATTCATGTGAGGACCACAAACCCCTTCATACACCTGCTTGAGTACCTTATGAGCTTCTAATTGTCTATGCACCTAAGTTGAATTCCATTCACCTGCCTTTTGTATAATATGCCTTGGAATGAAACAAATTGAGTGGATAACTTTTTTGAAGCCTTTTTTTCTTTCGCGATTGTATCCTCTGGGTATTGTCTAGTTTTTAGGTAGGTTTGGATATCAAGGTACCATGGTAGGTCTTGGTGGGATTGTTCAGTGGTGGTGCTGACTATATTAGTATGGTAGGGAATCTTATCGTCTTAAAATAAATTAGCCTAGGTAGGTCCCTTTTGGTGAGATTTGGCATAGATATTAAGGTAGCTAAGGCATCAGCTACTTGGTTTTGTTCTCTAGGGATATGGTGAAAGGTGCAGTGATTAAACCCTTTAGCAAGGTCAATGAGTATCCTGACGTACTTGCTTAGGTTTTCATTCTTGACTTCTT
>CANXYI012128609.1:0-13819 GCA_948208565.1 Hura crepitans
CTAAGTAATTTTGGATGTCATAAAACCATGGCTTGTCTTTTTCTTGCTCTATTTCCATTATCTACTTTATCTCATAAAAAGGCCTTTCAGAACTGGAAATGATCACCAATTTCATGATTATCCCTTTTGGATTATCCCATATGGAAACCAAAGTAGCCAATATGTCTGCTAGTTGATTCTCATCCCTCGAAAAATGATGAAAAGTATACATTTCAAACCATCCACTAACTAACTTTAAGTACACTGCATAAGGCATCAATCTTTCTTCACGGATGGCCCACTCTTCACTAGCTTGATACACCACTAATGATGAATTCCTAAACATGTCAACTATTTTAGCATCTAGAGACAACAATGCTTTGAGTTTGAATATGTAGGCTTCATATTTCGCAATGTTATTTGTGACTTCGTATCTCAGCTTTTTAGCTAACGACAACTTTGCTCCTTCAAGAGTTTTTAAAATCACTCTTACTCCTACCTCTTTATTGTTTATTGCTCCATCAAAGTACATCTGCCATCCCTGGACCACAATTAGGTTCAAGTTTTCATCTAGGAATTCGAACTCCAACTGCTCACCTTTTAACAAATTATTAGCTAAGAATTCTACGACTGCTAGCCCTTTTATGGTGTTTCTTGTTATGTACTGAATATTAAATTCTTGAAGCAACAAGATCCATTTACTCATTCTACCCACCAAAGACGGTGCCATCTGGAGATACCTTAATGGGTTGTGTTTGGATATGGCCTGTATAGTATATGACTTGAAGTAGTGTCTCAATTTCTTTGAGGCCCACACTGCTACTAAACAAATCTTTTCCACCTTTATGTACTTAACCTCGTAAGGGAGAAATTTCTTACTTAAGTAGTAAATTGCCAATTCAATGCCGATCTCATCTTCTTGTGCTATCATAGCCCCCATTGAACTTTTTTCAATAGACAAATAGAGGATCAATAGTTTCTCATGCCTTGGCAGTTGTAAAACTAGTGGGTTTAGTAGATACTCCTTGATTATGTGAAAAGCTTTCTAAAAGTCCTCATTCCACTTAGTTGGCTAGTTCTTTTTAAGAAGTTTGAAGATGGGCTCACATATGGTGGTGAGCCTAGCTATAAACCTACTAATGTACTATATTTTACCCAAAAGTCTCATTATTTATTTTTCTTTCTTTGGGACTTGCATTTCCCAGATTCCTTTGACTTTATTAGGGTCCACCTCGATTCCTCTTTGACTCACAATATGTCCTAAGAGCATTCCTAAAGTCACATCGAAGATGCACTTTTTTAGGTTCAGATGAAGATTGCACTTGTCAATCCTTTGGAAGAATTTCTCTAAGGCCTTAAAATGCTATTCCCTCATAGAGGATTTGATCATCATGTCATCGATGTACACTTCTACTTCCTTATGAATCAAATCATCAAGAATCTTCAATGCCATCTTTTGGTACGTAGCCCTAGCATTTTTCTACCCAAAAGGCATAACCTTGTAATAGAAGGTCCCCTATTTTGTGATGAAGGTAGTATTTATCTTATCGACTATTCTATTCAGAATCTTATTGTAACTAGCATACTCATCCATGAAATTGTATATTTTACACAATGCTGCACTATCAATCAACACATCTATATGCGGCAAAGGAAAGTCATCTTTTGGGCAGGCCTTGTTCAGATCTCTGTAGTCTATACATATTTAGACCTTACCATCCTTTTTGGTGACTGGAACCACATTAGATACTGCACTTCTTTTAGAAATTTGGCCTTAACTTGATTATGTACTTCTTTTTTTATCTTTTTCACCTATTTTAGTCTCATCCTTCATAGTTTCTACTTTACTAGTTTTGCTTTTAGGTACGTATAGATGACATGTTTTGCTATTTCTTGATCCACCCTAGGCATGTCTTTTTAGGTCCAAGTAAAGACTTTTTTGTATTTTTTTAACATTCTCTCAAATTTATTCCTCTCTTCAGGAGTTACATCATATGCGATTAAGATCTCTTTTGGATTTTCATCAGTACTGAGATTAAACGAGGTAGCATTGAATGAATTAATATCAAACACGTTATGCGAGTCATGATTATCATTTTGCATGATGTAGTTAGATGAGACATCACAAAAATAAGCAAAATTGTTCATATTATTAACAAAGGAAATAAGAACATCATTATTGAAAAGCTCAGGTACGTATAAATTATTAAAAGAACTTTTAGGCAGGCTTTCTTCTTGCATCTTCTTTTTTCCTTTTATCCTGAAGCATAGCATCAGTCAAGATATCTTCTTCACATCTAATTTCTAGCTCAATTAGGTTGATCATAATTTCCTCATCCCAAAAATGTAAAATAATTTTCACTTCATTTGTAGCACAATTGAATACATCACTAAAGATGTCGAATCCTGGCACAACCTATCCCTTAATGATAGTCGGCTCGAATTCCCTATAATAACTAACATTCCTTTTGGCCTGAACAAAACTCTTTTCTAGTAGAGGGATATCTTTTGTCATCTTCTTCAATTCTAATGTCTCTACTGTGTATCCCAATCCCTTTTGATCCTGCTGTCCTTGAGGCTGAATGATTGAAATTGGACCCTCTAAAGCATGTCCTAATCTGACTCCAGGTAGATAGTTCATCATTTTCATCATGTTTATCACCCTAGGGTTTTCCTCTTCTTCTGAAATGATTCCAATATTATAGAAACTGTTGAACGACTGATTAGCTATTTTAAGCATTGACACCTGATTCTCCCTCACAGCCCTAATTATCACTATCTCACTATTGTGGGGGATCTTTATCATTTGATGCAATGTCGATGAAACTCCTCCTAGCTTATGAAACCATGGCCTTCCTAAAAGTAGAGAGAAGTTTATAGGAATGTCAAGCACTATGATCTCCACATCATCCATAATCACCCCTATTTTAACTTTAACCTTGAAAGTCCCATATGCTTCCCTCTTTGTGTTGTCCTAGGCCATAATGGTAAGCTTGGACTAGGAGATCATTGAATCCTTAATTCCATATGCTGCTATAGCCTTAAGTCAGCACACATTAATCGATGATCCATTATCCACTATTACATAAGCCGTGTGTTTGCCATTCACTTTTGCTTTGATATACAAAGGACGGTTATGATGATGTCATTTGGGTGGTAAATCCATATCAAAAAAGCTGACTCTTGTATCCTCTCTTTTAGCTATTGCCACCAGATAAGATGGCGATATGGTAGCTGAAGCAGTTGCCACACACAAAGATTTGACTACTTTTAATTGATAAGAGGTAAACTGTCACAATAAATCCTAAATTGAGATAAGTGCGGGAGTCTTCTTTAATTGTTTCATCACAGCATCTTCTTCATTCTCCACCATCGGAGGAATTGGCTCCTTCTCTACTTTTGGCACTATTTGACCACTTCAAGTCATTGCTTTGGTTTTTACTTCCTCACTCAATTTCTATTCTGGATCAGAATCTACCCATAACTCTTGAGCTTGATCTTCTAACTCACTCTCACTATCCGTAGCCCATATGTCTATCATACATACCAAACTCTGATTTGCCTCGGCTTTTCTTCTCACAACCAAATAATTATTCCCATATAAATCCTGGACTATATTCCATTTCTAGAGACCAGAGTTGACCATATTCACTGGAGGAGGAACTCTTATGTATGTACCTTGACTTTTTTGCCTCTGTTCTAAATTAGGTATCTGCCTCGAATAAATCAAATCCTAAATCCTATCCCTCAAAGTGTGACAGTTATTGATATATCATGGTCGATGTGCTGATGATATTAACAATATAAATCCACTCTATGATAAGACTAGGCGTCACTTTTGGTAGGTTTAGAAAGCAAAGGTTAGAGCCTTCCCTCTTTTTAAAATCGCTTCAAACACTAAGATAACGGCTTGCCCAAATTTGAATAATGCCTTGCAATAATGGATACCTCAGCAGTTTGCCCAAAATTAGCTCTTTGTCTAAAACTAGCTCCACTTATATTCCTAGCTCCTTAATTCCTCCGATTACCAAACCCTCCTAAACTCTTCTTTTGTTCATTATGTTCCTCTTCTATATCTATGGCTATGTCTTTCAATGATTCCCAGTCCTTTAACCTCTTAGCCTTTAAGCCATCTTTCAAATAAGGATTGACATTCTTAATGAATAAGCGAATCTGATTAGATGTTTTCATCTTCTTCCTTACCTCTAACACTTGAGACCTCCACCTCAATAGGTAGTCGACGAAGGTCTCATTTGGTTTTTGCCTAAGCAACTCAAGGTCTTTCATAGTGACCTCCATATGAGTGCTATAGTCATATTGATTAATAAAAGTCTTTATGATCTTGCTCTAGTCTTCTTTCACTTTCTTTTCTAACCCATGATACCAATCGATCGCCCTTTCTTGTAACGTCAAACTAAAATAGGCTACTTCTATTTAGTACTAAGCTCAGTGCCTCTCATAACTATGGCATATTACTTAATGTGAGCTCTTAGATCTGATGTCCTATGAAAGTTGGGTAATTCTGGCATTTTGAACTTAGAAGGCAAAATCTCCTTAGATTCTAAGGATAGTTCCTTAGGTTCTATCCCTTCACCAATAGAAATAAGCCTAGCCATTGCTTCCATCTTCTCTTCTAACTTTTTCATTGCAGCATCCTTAAACTTCTGAGGAGTAAGTAAGTTCTCACAAAAATCATACTCTAGGTTGAAGTACTCAGCTTTCTTGTCTTTACCCCCAATACCTGTAGCTTGCTTCCCTATACCAATTCCCTTTGAAGTAGCAGCTATTTTTCTAGTAAGAGTAGCTACTTCATTTTTAACACATGGTGGTGACCTAGTAATGGGAACCATCTCAGCGATTGCTCTAGAAACCATATCCATCATTCTCTTCTCAAACTCTTTAAATTTTTTATCTATCCTATTCTCAAAATTTGTAGTAGAAGAACTACTTTCATTATGCCCCACCATACTTGTCAAGTTGTAAGTGGTAGATGTGAATTCTTGTCTAACTATTCGATCGTTTGTCCCCCATACCTAAGCAGCTCAAGGATCTATGATGGCTGCAAGATAAAAGGTTAGACATGATGGAATGAGAATGCATGTGAATGCATGAAATGATTATGTATGTCAATGTGTACAACAACAATCACAAGCAAAAGCCTTCTAACCTTATTTCTTCTCACACACGACACCTTGTGCTTTTTCTTAGAAGGGTTTACCTATGGGACATTGGGCACCCTAACAGGTTAGAATAATGAATGATAGGTAGTCGAACATTATTTCTCTCATATAGAAGAGTACATGCAAAATATTTGGCCCATATATATTGGATATGTTCAATTAAGTCAAAATACAGGGTCTAACCTATTCTAGTTAGAAAAGGCCCAATGGGTTCAATGGCATTTTGAGATGATTAAGTCACATTTCATGTATATTAGCCTACATAGCATACAATACATTATTAATCAAGCTGCCTAAGGGAAATTGCTATTAGTCATTACATGGGTTGATGGTTTGGTCATGCTAGTTATGGTCATCTAAGCATGGTCCCTCCATGACAGGTCTATCTTATCATGACCATATGACCGATTGGTTCACCATTTCATATACCATAGGCATAAGGATTAGATTTGATGCCACTTTTAACAATCTTCCAACTTGAGCGAAATTGTGTTAATGCTTTAAAATGACATCAGGGTATAAAAAGGACACCTAACTTATTCTAAGGTTCTAGCATGCAATGTAATTTCGAAAAGAAGTAACATCATAAATTCAAAATATGAAGTTCTATATTAATTTGAGGTATTTTTAGAGTATGGTCTCATGGTGTCCCCGGTGGAGTCACCACTGTTCACGTCCCTTTTATTTTCTTAGGACTAATCAAACTTAAGTAGTCTAAGGCTTAACTTAAGCCTCACTCCTTAAGCATCGAAAGACGAGCAAGAAGCTAAAGAAATCTAAGGCCACTCCTTTTTTATTAGCCTAGGAAGTGTGAGTTGGGCACCACAAGGTAGGAGTCACCACCCGACAGAGTTGTGAAATACCTTATAGGGCCAAAACTAGAGCAATTCAAAACCCTACTCTTATTTATACCTAAAATTAATAAAAAAAATTCATTTTGAATTTATAATACTATTCCTTTTCTCAAGCGATGTTTTATAATTAAAGTAAATCACACATTCACATAGAACAAGTTATAGAATATATTTATAGAAAAATAAATAGGTACTTGGAATCAAAAAAAACATACATGAAATCAAGTGGTTGATTGTTTTGAGAACTTTGGATCTCACATGCTAATTTTAGAAAATGGATTTTATTCTAGCGAACTTTTATTGAAATCGGATGATGGGTTTGAGAACTTTGGTTCTTATATGCTAATTTGGAAAAATGAATTTTATTGTGATGATTTTTATTTGGAAGAATGGTTTGAGAACTTTGGTTCTAAAATGTCAATTTAGAAAAATGACTTTTATTGTGGTAACTTTTATTTGGAAGAATGGCTTGAGAACTTTGGTTCTCAAATGTCAATTTGGAAAATAAATGTTATTATTGCAAATTTTATTAAGAAAGAATCGGAATTTATTTTATTAACAAAATGCCAATTTATTAGGTAAAATCATTTTTCTACCTAATTTGGTGTTCATGGAATATTTTGGGATTGAAATTGGATATATCATGCATAAATTGTGTAATGGATTTAATTTGAGATCTTTGGTTCTAACATGTTAATTTTTAGAAAATAATTTTTATTGTGACTTTTATTAAGAAAAATCAAAACCCATTTTACTAATAAAACACTAATTAATTAAATAAAAATATTTTGGTCATTTTTCGATCACGTGAAAAATCATTTTCCTAATTATTACAGCATTCATGGAATATACAGTGAAATAATTCGACAATAAAAATAAAATATAAGGCAATTGCCTAAAATACAAGCTAACCGAATAAAAATAAAAATTACATTTTAGGATGCCTAAAATACAATCTAACAAACAATAGGCAATAATAACAATAATCAGCCCTAAATAATCAAGTAACTCACATCACAACAGCAAAAATAATATATTAGTATGTGAATGAAAAATAGAAAAATGGACAAAAATTAAAGAAAAATAAATAGTTGCAAAAATACAAAATATTGCACAAATAAATTATCACATCTTACCGATAGATGGATAATGCAACAAGAAAAATAAAATCAGCATAAATGACAAAAATAACATTTTTAGATGCGAAGCAAAAATAAAAAAGATAGACAAAAATTAAACAAAAATAACTAGTCTCACAAATGTGAAAAATATGACATAAATAATTTATTACATCTAACTAGTAGATGGATAAAAATGGAAAAGGAAAAATTGAAAAATAGAAGAAAAATGGGTCGGTCAACACATCGGTATATTTACCTTAAAAAAGATCTCGAATCGAATTGAAAACGGTGCTTGAATCTTCAAAAAAATTAAAAAAAATGGAGTTGGAAGAATATTTTTGCCTTTTTTTGGGCAGTTTCCCTGTCTAAAAAATTTTCTCTCTCCCTAAATTCACCAACCTTGGCTCAAAATGACCCAATTGGTTTTTATGCATCACCCTGAGGCATAAAACGAGTGTTTTGCCATGAAAATGGCTATTTTCAGTGTAATAATGCCAAAATGGCTGTTTCTAAGGGCCAAATGCCCGTTTTGGGCAAAAATAGCTAAAACGGCCGTTACACATGTGGGAACTTTGTTAGGGCTGAATGGCCTAAACAGCTATTTTTGAAGCCAAAATGGCCATTTTGGGCCCAGAACGCACGCCCTATGAGTGGGATGGCCCGTTTTGGGTCAAAGTAGTCAAAACAACCGTTTTGGCCATTCTAGGCTCAAAATGTTCAATTTTTTTTTAAGGAAAAGTTTTGAGATCTTCAGCTTGGACGTAAAAAAATCCATTTTTGGGATTTTTGCCCTTTTCATCATCATTAGGCAAACCGAACCTAGGAGCCCCATAGACTTAGTGCCTACACATACATTAAGCTCCTACCACTCAATTAAGTTAAATATGATGTCCCAATTGTGTCTTTCCTTATTATACATACTCACAACCTATTATAGCCATGCATATTAATTATATAGCCTATTCTATTTTACATTTAAAGGTTTATCCTTGCTTTCTAAGCCATGGTACACTTTTTATACCTCATGACTTTGCATAATCCTATCCTTTGCATCACACACACAAACATCATATCAATACATGACTCACACACCACATCTCCTTCTAATTCATTTATTTCATGACATCCACACACTTTTCTACCTCTCAGGTCCATGAAATTACCATCCATTTGCCACACTAAATTAATCCCCATGCTTACATGAAAAAATTAGTATTATTACTACTCATTTCAAACATTAATTTCACACCATAAGGCCACCAAACTCCTAAGGTCAAGAATTAAGGCATGCTGGAATTTACTAAATTCACATACCCATTTAAGAAACTAAGCTCCTCCACACCTCATGCTAGCCCAAAGCTCCTTTCTAACATCCTTTTCCTTTAACTTCAAACTTGAGAACACCCTTTGATATCCCTCACATTTCCTCCTCTAAAAGTATCACAAAAATTACACACACTAATTAAAATTTCTAGGCATGTAGGCATGTTTAAGGAAGGGAAATCTTTTAATAAAAATAATAAAAGCCAATGGAATTTTACTCACTCCCTAATTAGATTTCATGCTACACATGTATGTACCTTTAGTCTAAAATTGATTTTCCTTGCACTTTTAGGCATCTCATGTACTCTTTAACCTTTAAGATGGATTCCCCACTTGAATTGCTATCTCTTAGTGGCAATTTGATAGGAATGCAGGGCTAGAATAAGCCATGAAAAAGGTAGAAGAAGGCTGATGAAAAAATGTGACCAGCAAATAGAGGAGGAAGGAAGAAAATAGAGAAAAATAAAAGAAATGTGGGGTGATAGTGGGCTAGGTGTCCCTTGAAGGAAATAGCCACTTGCCTCAGCTACTGAAGAGTTTTTGGGGTGCCTCAAGCCTCATCCCGCGTCTCTCGAGCGCTCTAAAACTCTATTTTTTGGTAATAAGGGCTACCAAGTTTGGGGAATTTTTAAAAATCACACAAAAATCAAAAAATTATGCCATTTATTCACAAAATTCTCATTTGGTGCCAATTACATGCTTGCAAAATTGTGCAGCAAAATTCCATTAAGAAGTAGTCGAAAAAAATTTTTGGGGTTCACTATTTCTTGATAGAATTTTGAGGAATTTTGAAAATTCACTCGGACCTCCAAAAATCATCATGTTTATTTCTAAAATCCTTGAATAGCCTCATTTAAGGGTGTGCAATATTTCATGGTCAAATTCCTTTGGGAGATAGGCTAGCAAAAAATACAAAAAATTGCAATTTTGCTAAAATATAGAAAATTCTCAAACGACCTCAAAAAATTAAAATTCATTCGCTGTTGGCCTTGTTACAATTTTTAACATTCAGGGTATGATATTTTCAAGTCTGTTTGAGCTCATCCCAAGTTATTCCTGGCTTGATTGAATATGAGCCTATAGCCCACTAGCTTGCAACTTGAAATAATTTATTGGTTCTGCTAAATTTTAAAATTTGGTCATTTTCATCCTTTCTAAGCCTCGTAAAGTTTAATGGATAGTTTACCCCACCTCAAGACTTATGCAGGTAACCTGGCACTCCAAGTACACTTCTTTGCTCTCGACGTACTATCCCTAGAGCCTCGGCATAGGGGCATTACAATAACTCCTTTATCGCTCAGAAAAAAATCTTCACTAGCTTTTTCTCATAAGATAAGTCTACCTATGTCTTTACTTCTTTAGTTGCAAACACATATGAAGGATATGATCTATATCTTTTAAACATTGATACTTGTAAAACATCATGAATTTGATATAGCTCATAGGCAAAGCTAATTTATAGGCTATTTGTCCCATGTTATATTATCTTGTATGAAGCAATAAATCTGAGACTTATCTTGTCCTTCTTACCAAATCTCAAAACTTTATTCCATGGCAATACCTTGAGAAACACCTTATCACTAACTTCTTATTCTATATTCTTTCACTTTAGATCAGCGTATGGCTTCTATCTATCTAAAGTAGCCTTTAATCTATCTCTAATAATCTTAATTTTCTTTTTAGCATACTTGATCAAATCTGGTCCCATAAGTTTATTCTCACTTAACTCACTCCAATAGGGAGTTGTTCTACACTTCCTCCTATATAAAACTTCATAAGGTGCCATACCTAAGCTTGCTTAGGGAATATTATTGTAAGTGAACTTTTCTAATGAGAGGTAGTGATCTTAACACCCTTTGAACTATATAGTGCATCTTTTTAGCATATCCTCTAGCACTTATCAACCATGTTTCCATATAAGTATCTCAAATGACTTGGTATTAAAACCACTCAAGGTCAAAAGTTACTTAAATGACTCATTCTAATTGACCATCCATCTATAAATGAAATGCCATATTGAAATTGAGTCGAGTGACAAAGGCATTATATAACTTCTACTAAAACCTTTATGTGAACCTTGGGTCTCGATCAAATATGATAAAACATGACACTCTATGCAACCTAACAATCTCATCTATGTATGGCTTTACGAGCTTCTCAAGAGAATAGTCCATCCTTACTAGTGTAAAAGAAGTAGTCATATTTAATCTATCAATAACCACCCACACCGCATCACACTTGCTTCTAGTTACAAGCAATCTGACTACAAAATCTATGGTTACTCTTTCTCATTTCCATTTTGGTATTACTATAGGATAAAGAAGTTTAGATTTAACTTGATGCTCTATTTTAACTTTCTGGCAAGTAAGGCATCTGGTCACAAACTCTATTACATCTCTTTTTATATCATGCTACCAATAAAAAGGCCTTAGTTCCTAGTACATCTTGGTGCTACCAAGATCCGTATTATAAGGTGCACTCTAAGCCTCTTTCAATGTATACTACTTTACTGCTTACATGCTTGACACATAGAAATGATCTTATTAATATAGGCATCTATCATTCTTGATCTCATACTCTATGGAATTCTCTTCTTGTATGGAACCCATGATACTCACAAGCTTGCTATCATCTTTTTGTGTATCTTTCACTTGTTAAAGAAGACTTGGTTTTACTTGCAACTCAACTAATAAAGTTCCATCATCTATAAGCTTCAATCTAACATTCATGGCTCTCATAGCCAACATGAACTTCCTACTCAAAGCATTTGCTACCATATTGGCCTTGCCTAGATGGTAGTAAATAAGGTAGTCATAGTCCTTTATCAACTCTATCTATTTATGCTATCTTAGGTTTAACTCTTTTTATTTAGGAAGATACTTTAAGGTCTTATGGTTTGTGTATATATAGCACTTCTCTATATATAGAAAGTGCCTCCAAATCTTTAAAGCAAAGACTATAGCTACCAACTTAACATCATATGTTAAGTAGTTCTTCTCATGCACCTTTAATTATGTAAAGGCATAAATAATAACCTTGCCTTCTTACATCAACATAGATCCCAAGCCACTTAGAGATACATCACTATAGATGATGAAATCCTTCCTAGATACTTGCTATGTACGAATAGGAGCTCTTGTCAACAAGGCTTTCATTTTATCAAAATGCATCATCCTCTTTGTTCTTGGAATAAACTAAAATATCATCTATGAATACCATAATAAACTAATCTAGATATGGCTTGAGACTTAGTTCATCAGATCTATAAAAGCCACTAGAGCATCAATAAGCCTAAATGGCATAACCAAAAACTCATAATGCCTATATCTTATTCAAAATGTTGTCTTTGCTATAGTTGATAATACCTTAATCTCAAGTCAATCTTAAAGAAGACACTTGCTCCTCTAAGCTAGTTAAAAAGATCATCAATATGGGGCCATGGATACTTGTTTTTAATGGTCACTTTGTTTAGTTGTCTATAATCCACACACAACCTCAAAGAACTATCCTTTTTCTTAAGAAACAAAAATGAAGCTTCCCAAGGTGATACACTTGATTTAATTAACCTTTTATCTAGCAGCTCTTAGAACTGTATCTTTTGTTCTTTAAGCTCTATAGGAGCTATCCAATATTGAGCTATAGATATTGGTATAGTTCCAGGATAAACATTAATCCCAAATTTAATCTCTTATGTTGGTAGTAAGTTGGGTAACTCATTTAAGACATCTACAAACTTTGACATAAGTAGTATTTGACTCATATCTAGCTCATCTCTTCTTGTATCAAACATATGAGCCAAGTAGGTCATGCAACCCTTCCTTATGATCCTTCTTATTACAACTACTCATATGATAATGTACTAGAAGTCTATTCTTTCAACCACAAATGTAATCTATAACCCATCTACTATCTAAAAAGAAATCCTTTTCTTTCTAAAATCTAACATTACATGATGCTTGGACAACCAATCTATGCATAAATCAAATCGAACTCATCCAATAGTAGTTCGATGAGATATACAAAAAAACTCATATCCTTGGACTACCAAAGGACATCCTTTATACACTTTGTTGACTATAACATGCTACCTTATAGGGTTATTAATTATGATGTCTATGTCAAGCAACTCAGACTCTTACCCTCTATCTTATGTCTATGCTATACATATATATTAGTGTGTAAAACCCGAATCAGTCATAGCTAACATAGGTAATTCAATGAGATAAAAAGGTACTTACAATAACTTTAAAAGACTCTGCCTCTTCCTATGCACTAATGGCATACTACTAGGCTAAAGCTCTAGTATATGCTTTGTCCGCAATCTTTGATCTGGATCTTTAGCCCCTACTCTAACTCTTTTTTCTCTTTTATCCCCTCATTAACCTTAGTAACCGTTGATAAAGAAGCTTAAAATTGAGTAAAGGCTACTAACTTCTTTGAAAAATCCTTGACAAAATAATTTTTAGAGCTGCATCCATAATAGGCCCTAGATATGGTTATCCAATAATTACCCTATACCTTCTACCATAGTGCTCACACTGTGCTACTAGTGTACTCCTGGTAGTAGTTGCCAGTGCATTAGTAGCCTATGTAAGTTATCTAGACCTAGCTTGAGAACACTACCTAGACTTCTGTGTTTGACCTTACCTCTACTATTGTTACTACTGGATTGATCTCTCTTGAACTTTTTCTTAGTAGTGCATATGATCTCTCCCTTTAGAATCTTTCCCGCTTCTTATTTTTTATCTCTTCAATTGTATAAGATATTAACACTAAGGTAAAGAAATCCTAAACATTCATTGCTATCGCATATATCTTAATGTCATGGTTTAGCTTATTCTAAAATCTCTTTCATCTTTTTGCCTCTATCAAAACCATCTCTTTGGCAAAACTACTCTGCCTTGCAAACTCTTTCTTATACTCTAAAATGGACTGATGCTTCTACTTCAATTCTATACACTCTTACCTCTTCATATCTAGATAGTTCTCTATTATATATTTTTTAATGAACGCTTCTAAAAAGAACTGCCATGTTAGATCCTTTGGTGCCTTGTGCTTAGTGATGCTCTTCTACCATCTAAATGCTTCTTCTTGTAAGACTGAGGTAACATAGATAACATTCTCCTTTAGTGTACATTTGAGCTACTATAGAATTTTGACTGTTCTCTTAAGCCAATATTTAAAAGTAGTCGAGTTATCAAGCTTTATGCCTATAACATCTATAGCACTCATCTTCTTTACTTTTTCTAAGTAGGTCTTTTATAATGCTTATAGAGGTTGTAGTTGTAGTACTGCTGGAGGTAGAACGATAGTGACTGTAGCTTACCTTATAAGTTTGGCCATCTATTAGAGCAAGGCTAGT
>CANXYI012128644.1:0-13956 GCA_948208565.1 Hura crepitans
CCTCTAAAATGGCAATATTCACCTCAAATTTTGTGTATAAATACTGAAAGCAGATTTTTTAAAAGGGAGGTCATTTTCTTGAGATGCGTGCACTAAAAACTTAAAAAACACTTTTCAAACACCATTTTTCATAATTTTTAAAGATTTCCTGCATAATTTTCTAATCTTCTCAAGATCTTTTTTAAAGGCAAATATACACAGTGGGTCGACTGACCTTTTTCTATTTCTTTTGTTTCTCTTTCTCTTTTATCCATCTACCAGTTAGATATGATAACTTATTTGTACATTATTTTTGTTGTATTTATTTGACTATCTATTTTATTTTATTTTTGTTCATCTTTCTATTTTACTTTGCATACTAACATCTTAATTTTATTGTGAATTAGGACTTAATTGTCTTTTCTTTCTACCATTTCATTGAACACTAGTGAAGTAGCTCTTTACCATCATTTTATTTTCTTATTTCTTTTATTTCTCGTTGCTATTGTCTTTGCTCTTTATTTTCTTTTGCTTATCCTTTTTATCATTGTTCATTTTATTCGATTGTATTTTTGGATATTTCAAATGTAATTTTTATTTTCATATGGTTAGAATGTATTTTAGGTGATTAAAATATAGTCTATTTTTATTTTTGACTATTTCACTGTGTATTCAGTGAATATTGTAATAGGTAGAAAATGATTTTTGCACATTGTAAAAATAATCAAAATCATTTTATACCTAATTAATTGGTGTTTTGTTAATAAAATGGGTTTTTGATTTTTTCTTAATAAAAGTCACAATAATAAGATTTGCTTTCTAAAATTGACATGCGAGAACCAAAGTTCTCAAAATAATTAATCACTCGATTTCATGTATGATATTTTAAACTTCAAACACTTTATTTAATTTCTACAAATATGTTTTGTGATTCTTTCTACGTGAATATGTTATTTATTTTAATTGAAAAACCTACTTGAGAAAAATGATAATATTATAAATTCAAATTGAATTTTCATATTAACTTGAGGTATAAATAAAAGTAGGGTTCTAAACCATTCTAGTTTTAGCCTTACAAGGTATTTCTTAACTTGAGTTGGGTGGCGACTCCTACCTTGTGGTGCCCAACTCGCTTTTTCTAAGCTAATCAAATGGGAATGGCTTAGGATTCCTCTAATTTCCTTCTCGTCTATCAAGACTTGAGGAGCGAGATCTAGGTCAAGTTTTTAGCTATTTTAGTTTGACCGATCACAAAAAGGAAGGGACGTGAACACCCATGTAATAACTAATAACAACTTTCCTTAAGTTTCCTAGTTAATGCTACTATGTGAGCTAATATATGTGAAATATGGCTTAGTTATCCCAAAATGTTGGTTAACCCACTGGGCCTTTTTTACTAGAATAGGCTAAACCCTGCATTTTAGTTTGACTAAACATATCTAATAGTTATAGGCCAAACCTTTTACATGTAATCTTTTTAATACAAGTGCTATAATGTTTAGTTATTCGCTATTCATTATTTGAACCTATCGAGACCCTCGATGTCCCATGGGTAAACCCTTCTAAGGAGAACATTTAGACCTTATGTGTGTGAAGTGATAAGATTGAAAGGTTTTTGCATGTGTTTGACTTTACATATCTTTCTTATTTTCATTCACACATATATAACATTGTAAACCCACATGATTGTAAGAACTTATCATTCTCACCTATGTATAACTACATCAGTTTGCACACATGTACATATACATACATGTATAAGTAACTTTTTGTCCATACATAGCATATACCTCTGTATATAGAATCAAGCACTATATTAATGCCATGCATACATGCATCAACATATATCACATAGGTTTTCAGAGGCTTACCCATATATCTATCAAGTATACATAGCCTCTTAAGCATAGATACAACATATTTTGAAATACATCATATTAGTCCGTGATGTTTTCAAACATGCATTTAGTATAACATCTATCATGTATTATGACTTATTTTATTTGTACGTACACCATAATAGTCCATGTTTAGTAATATCATCACAGCATACATCATCTATCATATAAGAGTTCATCCATACTTGTATACACTTAGCTTCCCATCATGTTACACATTACCACCATCTTAGTGCATCTTATATCCATCATGTGTCATGCCACATAAAAATCCATCTTATACATCTACATCCAATGAATCATGTATATATGGATCCCAAACACTGTATAATTCTTATCATCTATCATGCATCTTCATTTCAAGCATTTTAAGTATGCATCTAGATTTCATTCACACCACTATGTAAGAGTCGCTCATCTTTATGCTTAGAATGATACATTAGGATAGATTCTCATATTATCTATAACATATATTTTTTAAGCATTAGTTTACCATAAATCAATATACATCATATGGTGTATAATAATCATGCATCATATTAATTGTTTGTACAACTATTGTATGTAATGCCGTCTTATATAGGAGTCACATATACGTATATTTAGCCCTACCAATTCCTTTTCCATGTATTTCACTCATATATGCATCCTTACATGTATTAAGTAGACCCTTATTGTTTCATATACATATTTTAGCATTAGGTATATTACATGTATCACATAACACATTGCATCTTGATTACATCACCTTTATCTAAGACATACTATAAAATCACCTACCATCCACATGCATCTACATTTTAGTGGTCAATTATACATATATATGTTGGTTTTTTCTCTATCATATGCATTGGAAAATTTAAAATTTTGGGAGAAACCATCAATGATAATGGATTCAAATAATTTAAAATTCATCTTAAAAATTAAATCTAGCAACGTTTCATGATTTATCATAAAGGATGACAACAGATTCCTTCTATGAGCTCTTCTCACTAGGTTGTTGCAAACCATAGTGATCCTCTTCAAGGAACACCTCCAAGGTAATCATGCAAGAAGTTTTCATAATAGATTAACTTGTAATTCTAGGTGCTAGTAGGAATTACAAGTAGATGAAAGAAGAAAAATGTGTTTGTTTAATTATTCTATATAGAAATTCTATAGCAGAATGTATCCTTATGGTGGCTAATGCAATAAGGCTTATTTATATATAAAATAAACCTTATTTAGGTTTAATTTAGACACTTAAAATCTACCCTAAGTTAGAGCAAAATGGACCCATCAATTAGGCCCCTTTTTGTCCTATGCATATAAGCTTATTAATGGGCTTATATGTAATCTATTTGGCTTCACTTTCATTAATCCTATGTGGCAATCCTTAGCCCTATTTTGGATTAATAATTACCCTAATTTGAGGCCTACTCAAGAATAATTAAATGTTAGACTCAACAAGTCCTAAGTCCAAAAACCTTAATTTTCTGGACTTTTCATTTGCAAGCGGGCCCTAAGCCCATTTGCTCATTTCTTCTTCTTAATTCATCTTCCAATGATATCTCATATCATTAGAAAATTCAATCTCATTAAATCTTCCTCAAACTCCTTTTTTGTGTGTTACCCTATGGGTTTCCAAAATAGCTTGGCACTACACAGTGAATTAGAGTCTTAGTCCTACTAAGACTCTATAGATTCAATCTTATTAAATCAATATCAATTCATTAATTTATATCACTTGTATAAAAGTCAAGAAAGGCATCTAGCCATACATTATGACTACCCAAGTGCTAGAAAGTCAAGTAGTCTGACTTAACCCTTCCATATACAGTTACAGTGTAATAAACTCTTTTCACCATCTTTTATCCCATCTAGTTTAAAGTATGGACTTATGTTAACTTGATGCTTAGCTAAGTATGTCTAATTAAGCCTTAGACATATTTTTTTTGATAATTTCACCTTTATTCCAAAAATGCCCTTAGTGAATCCCATTCACACATGGCCTCTTACTTTGGCCAAAGATTCCTGAATAAAGATTACTTATCCAAACTATGAGATAAACTCCCCACTGTAATCTGGGGTTGTGAATCCTTTATTGATTACTAGGCTATCTTCAAATATGTCATACCATACCCAAGCACCTCACAATGTATACTTTTTTTTCAAAGTATAAGCTTTGGAGTCAAAGTATGTCACTCCATATTTAAGATAGTTAGTGATCTCAAGTCTAAAGATACTTACACCACTGATATGATGAGATGCTTTTACTAACATAGATTAAGTATCCATGTGAAGATCTCATGGTGGGTCTCCGATGTACATACTTCCCAAGTAAGCATCCACATGTTAACTCCAAGAATTTCTATTCTTATAGATTGTGAGAACTATAACTTGATCCAATTAAAAAGTATACATGTGTTGATTTTTCCACATTAATAATGTCTTATCTTGTTAATACTATGATTAGGGATATTTAGGTATATCACATATGCATGCAATAAGAATCTCACATTAGCAACACTCCATGATTTCCTCTGCACTGTGATTATATATTAGGGACTTTATAACATGGTTTAAGACATTACAAACAATTATGAGTAATACATAAAAGTACCATGATATAAAGAGAAATGCCTTATAGTATGATTTCACAAGGTTTAAATACATGAATACTTCCTTATTACATAAGCTCTAGGGCATACTTCTAATAATATGTATATATATATATATATATATATATATATACACATCATAGCATATACATCATTATCTCTTTAGTTAATCAGGCATGAACATGCATCACACTTATTCATTACTTTTATTGTAAATGTGCACAACATGCATCATATAATTTTGTAGACATACATATTGAAAGAAGTTATGCATCATAACGTATGCATCGTTAGATGTGCATTACATCATGCATAATAATGAATGTTCTCCTTATCAACTAGGCATACACAGCATATACTTAAGCACATGTAAGTATTGCATCCATACATTTATGCATTATACTACTTAGATCATGCATCATAAACACATATGATAGGAATAATGCATCATGCTAACTATTTATGTGTATGTCTATTATAGATCATTCTTTTCTTAAGCTCACAAATCAACATACCTCTATTTCCTCATCTAGAGGATCATCTCACTCTATCCCTAACTATAGCTGATGATCAAGGTACCCCTATGTCCTAAAAAGAATTGATCACTACTTTGGATCACTTCAAACAAGGAATGTTAACAATTACCTTAGTTGTATTTGCTAGGAATGCTTTTGAGGCTAAGACATAAGGTTAAGATGCTCCCCTCACACGAAAAGAATTCTTTAAGGTTCTTATAGTTTTTAAGCAAGAAGTAGCACAAGTTGTCAATCATGTCATAGCTAATGCAATAACTAATGCTTATCATCTTAAGAGCCATGAAATGAAAAAGGAGTATCTGAGCAAAAAGAGTCCTTGCCTTACTAATACTGGACCTAGGTCTACCAACACTTAAACAATTAACTATTAAGGTTACCTCAACTTAATTAAACCCCTATCATGGCATTTTAAGAGATTGGTATAAAACTATAACCACTCCTATTTCAATAAACCAAAAGTCAAAATAAGCTAGGACACCACTTTGATCTCTTATGAGAATATCACCAACATATAAGGCATCACATAGATAAATGTTAGACTCTTCATGCTGCTATTCAATAACTCACCAAAGAAGAGTGAACCGCACCTACCTGTCACCTAATCACAAGGAAATTTCAAGCTTATACCCGAACCTTTCTTTTGTGTTTATGAAAATGCCTTACACTTATGAACATATCCTAGAATTTAGAAACTTGACCTTTTATCTTTTTAATGAAATATTCCTACTTTTATTTCCTTATGTGATAATATGCATATTAATAATCATTTCCTATGTGAAGTTAATTCAATTATGACTAGTTTGTTTAATCTTGGCATATGTAAGCATCTTGGATTACATTTCCTATAGCTCTTGATAAGGCAGACAAGAGATTAAAAAAGAACTAATGAAAAAAATAATAATAAAAAGAGGAGTCTATCCCATGCTCAGCTACTAAATTAAGGAACCTTATGGATTTAAATGGTTAAAAGAAAAAACTAGCAAACAGGCTATGTCGATGGGGTTAAAATCTTAACCCAAGAGATCCAAGGAATCTGACACCTTAAACTTATCTCCTTCTAAACAAACACAAGTACCCTTCTACTCTTGTCACCCATGATATTCCATAACGCTACTTGGATCAATTTCTAATTAACCTTCATGACTAAATAAACCTTAAGATCACCTTCACAATTAACCTCGTGGCATATATGAAGTTCATTGAATGTAGATTATCATTTTTTAGACTAGATTCTTGTTGTGAGTAATCAAAATCATCATAAAAGGGGATCTAATGTGGTAGTGTTAGTAAGGACTTTAAGAACTCTTTTTTACACCAATATTGAGCCTAAGGTCATTTTTTTACTTTCATAAAAAAAGGGGGAACTCAAAATAATCATTTCATACCCTAAGTACCAATAATTAAAAGGGCAACCCTAAACAAATGGCTCTCTCCTATATAAAGATCTTTGAATAACCCCTTACAAATGTTACAAGTTTAAGAATCTTTTTTTATAATAAAGAAAAGTTGGCATTACCCATAGAAGTGAAAAGTCTTAAGCAAAACCTTACGCCATGTTAAGTTATCTCTAATTACATCAAAGTTGCAAGAAGTTTAGTAATCCTATTTATCAATAGGGTAGACACCTCAGAAAAATTAAAGAAAAGGAAAGAAAATAAAATAAAAGTAATGATCCTTTCTAGGTCAAAAACCTTTTGAAGTAACCTAAGCAAAAGTTAAAGGAATTGAGAGAAAATATTCACCCATGAGAACCCTAGTGGCAGGTTGATAATAGGAGTTTAATATAATGAGGACCAGGATATTTAGATGTTAAAATTAAGTGAACCAAGTTTAATTGCATTAATTGTCTTTGCAGTAATTATCTTCGTGCACACGTGATACCAAATGGTAAGATGCATCATGCAAAATAACCAAAAATCCTTTTATATTACCTATTACCTTATTGTCTATCATACCACCAAGACTCATCAAATATAATCAACATGCAGTTCCTTCCTCTGAATAACAAACTTTCACGACAATGGAAATAGGATTGATCTTCAAAAAGAATAGGCTATGCTGGCAAAAGTACACCATTCGAAAATTAAGCATCAAAGCATGAAATCTTTGCAAGTAACTTCACCTTAACGAGAGAGAGAGAGAGGAAAAGAGAGAGAGAAGAGCCTGCTAATGTGAAAACATTCCTTTAAGAAGGCATATTAGGCAAAAGTCAGGCAGCCTACTAGTGTTAAACCTCTATCAGGAGGCATATTAGGCAAAAATTAGGGCATAGCCCACTTATGCAAAAACCACCTTTGAAGGGTACATTAGGCAAAAATTAGGGTGAAGAAAAGACTTAAAAAAGAACAGAAAAAGAAAAAAAAGAGAATGTTTTGATTGTCTATAGGGAAGTGGAGGCATCACTAATCAATGACAAAATTTCCACCTTGATTCTTGATAACCATAAAATCTTACACCACTATAAACTCACTTCCAAATAAAATGGACACTTGCCTTAAAAATAACCAAACCCAATTCTTCCCTATGAGGAGTCGAAGGAAAGAGTGATTTCAATGGCAATGTTTCATGCTTGAAAATGCATTTGTGGACACATTTAAAAAGGCTTAGTACATTCATCATTTGCTTATCTTTATTCAACATATTATATATGCACATTTAACACATGCATCATTCATTTACCATTCGACATGAGACATACACAAAAATGTGCTTTTCATTATGTTTTCCATGTATCATTCTTACATTTCAACATTAGTATTATTTTATGCCTATTAAGCATAGACACACATGACATCACATTTATCATCCCTAGTTCATACATGCATATTTCACTCATGCCTTAATGCATACATATCCATTCATCCATGCATTTGACTCGTGCAAAGGCCCATGACACATGAATGCATGTTAACACATGCACATAAGTATCAACATTGCATAAACATACTTATAGTTAAAAAAAATTAAGAATTTAGAAAGCATCTCTATGCATTAGTGTCATGCTATTAATAAATCACTCATACATTCTTTTTTAAGGAATTAGGTTCATCTCATGCATATGTACACATATATAAAGGCCCATCATTTATTCATCCTCCATAGAGTTAGGCATACCCTTCAACATACTCACCCTTCTATTAATTAATTCCTCACATGCAACTCATGCATTCAATTTTCATGTTAGGTATACACACATACACAAAGCATTGTACAAATATTACATACATTTGTATTTGCACATAGAGATGCCTTAAACATACACATAGCATACATGTGCTTTTATAGTTGATGTTATTCTTGTACGACATCAAAACAAATTGGCTCTTAGAAGTAGCCCTCTAATTTCAATGATAAGAAAAGGCAAAGTTACATTGTTTAGATGAAAAGGCAGTAGAGGAGATTATGAAAGAGATACATTCAGGATCTATACACACATTAATTGGCCAAAAGCCTAAAATAGCCATTTTCCCCTTGGTCAAAATGGTTATGTCAGGACATGCAAAAATGACCCTTTCTAGCTTTGTAAAAGTAACCATTTTTCGCTATAAAATGGCCATTTTGCCTATTTTTACTATAAAAATTCCTCTTTTCACTTGTAAATCTTATCTATTTCTCTTACATTCATCTTTTATTGTATATAGATCATCTCTCAAGCATCACACATGATATAAAAATGCCATCTAGATGCCAATAGAGCAAGCCTAAACACCATTCCATGCCTGAGCATGTGGTAGCTCTCGACTAGCTTAACCTTGAGGAAGCTAAGTGCATTAAACACCTCTCTATTATCACCTTTATCAATAGTCGTTATGTCTACATGAGATTTAGGTGTCCTCTAATTAATGGATTGGTTACTTTCCCAAATAGTAGAAGGAAGTACATAAAATTGACATAATTCAAATTACCGTTGCAACTGACACTTTTTATGTAGACAAGGCAAGAATTTTTCTCATCCATTTACTTCTGTCATGAGAATACTCAACTGTATAATCCATAAAATAGTGAGGAGGACTTAAACATTAGATCTGACATATAATTTTCTCATCCGTCATCAAGAAAATAAAATATTTAGACTTGGTAAAATGAAAAAAAAATTGATGAGGAGCCATACAAAGGCTAAGCTAGCAGTAATGGTGGTGTAGTGATTTTGTAGAGCAATATCAGTAGTAGTGAGAAAGTTTGAGGGGATGTGATTTAGGTATGAGGATTAAGGATACCTATAAGGAGCTTATCAATAGACTTGATTCATTTAAAGTTGAGATTTTATCACTCTACACCTTAAGACATCTGCTTGAGCTTTAGCACTTATTATATTTCTTTTTAATTATTTTTATTATATCATTGTACATAGTAGCATTAGGACACTAAAGACTCTACTTCAAGAAGTACACTGCTTATTAAATTATCATTTATGTCACATACTTTTTTTAGGTTCTCTTTATTATTTTTCCTTTATTATTTTGCCACCCTTGTAAAAATAATAAATCAACAAATAAGGCATGAAAAAAGGGGGTAAAGAATAAAAAGTAAGATAAAGAAATAAAATAGTTATAAGAGCATTCACACACAACATGCATCAAATTACAATTTTAGTGAAGTGTCTAAGCTCAATGTAGTTAACTAACCAATTAGCATCAATTGCTCAATCAAATAGCAAGGGGCAAGTTGTAAGCTTTCACAAGTTTACATGACTATTTTTACCCTCAACTTGCAACATCGCAAATGCCGATCAAAAAAACATGTTTGCCATCTGCTATGTTATAAAGGGCTAAGAAGGTAATAAATGGTCAAACCCAAAGATCACAAAGGAAAATCTTATGGTTTTGTAGGGAAGTACACTATATTGAAATAAAAGCAAGGTTAGATACAATAGATCACCCTATCCAAACTAAAATACTACCAAATACAATGGCTCGACCTGTTTAAAATAAGGTGTAATCACATCAACTTCAAATATAATGTCTTTAGCACTATTTAGAGAAAATCAACTTCAAATGCAATATCTCTAGCACTATCAAAAGAAAAACCAACTTTAGCTGTAATGTCTTTGGCACTGCCTAAATCACATTAACTTCAGATGTAATGCCTCTAGCACTATTCGAAGAAAAACCAACTTTAGGTGTAATATCTCTAGCACTACCTAAATCACATTAACTTAATATGCAAGCATTATTTAAAGAAAATCAACCTCAAACATAATGTCTTTTGCACTATTTAAAGAAAAACCAACTTCGGGTGTAATGTCTCTAGCACTATTTAAATCACACCAACTTCAAATGTAATATCTCTAGCACTGTTTGAAGAAAAGCCAACTTTGGGTGTAATGTCTCTAGCACTGCCTGAAGCACATCAACTTTAGATGTAATGTCTCTAGTACTATCTAAAGAAAAACCAACTTTGGGTGTAATGTCTCTAGCACTACTTAAATCATATCAACCTCAGATGTAATGTCTTTTGCAACATCTAAAGAAAACCAACTTTAGGGGTAATATCTATAGCATAGCCTGAATCAAATCAATTCTTTCATTGTTTCAAATTAACCGATAGAGTGTAATGTCTTTTAGCACTGCCCAGGTCAATACTAGATCACCTATAGAAAGGGTCACCCCATGAGGTACACATCTTTTTCTTTTTAAAATGTGGTCACCTCACAAACTCTTTAGTTGGATCCCCAAAGTTGAAGGTAACTATAGACATTAGGTTTTCAGGGCTCCAATGTTTGGATTGCCTAATGATGAAGAAATTACAAAATTTTTGATAAATAGGAATATTAACATCTAATTCAAAGATCTCTTCACTCAAAGTTTTTAAAATCATGATTAATTTCTAAACATAAGCCCTTGCCTGACTTAAAAATCCTATAGTGTGACTCAAATTGCAAGAAAAATAGACTCGAGCCCTCAGCCCACCACAACACCACAAGAGGTGCGAGGGATGCAGCCTCTCACTGTATTGTGCATTTAAAAAAGAAAAAATTGATAAAATTACAGTTTATAAGCTTTGGGCTACTAGGGACAAAACTAAATCATTTTGCCCCTAAAACAGCTATTTTACACCTTGCCAAAATAGTGCCAAAATAGCCATTTTAGAGGGTAAAATAGTCATTTTATGAAGGCAAAATAGTTATTTCATACTTTCCTAAAATAACCATTTTACCTCTATAAAATGGCATCATTTTACCAAAGAAGCAGAATCAAAATAGAAATCCTCTTTAGGCAAATGGTCGTTTTGCAAATGCAGATGGCTATTTGCTCTAAAATAGCCATTTTACCTTTCCTAAAATGGCCGTTTTTAGCCTCAATCTACAAGTATAAACATTGAACCCAGTGTTAGTCTAAGTGGTCCACTTTTCTCAGTAAGTGCACACCTAAAAATGCAAAAACACTTTCCAAAAACTATTTTTCTAGTTTTAAAAGGTTTTTTCAAAATTATTTGCCTTTTTCTCTCATGTTAATTAGAGATCATTTCTGAAGGCAATTATACACGATGGGTGACCAAATTTTTTTCTTCTTTATTTTTTATCCATCTACTAGTTAGGTGGGTGATTTTATTTCTCTTATCCATCTACTAGTTAGATGTGATAACTTGTTACCTGTGTTTTATTAATATTACATTATTTTATTTATTTAATTATTTGTTCCATTTTTTTATTCTATTCATTTTGTTATACTAATGTTGTGTTTTATTATTGTGTGAGTTGTTTCGATCTTTTGAGAGTTTAACTGACCTTTCTTTTTACCCTTTTATTAAATAGCCGATGAAGTAACTTTTTATTATTCCTTTATTTTTTATTTCTTTTTATTTTTATTCTCTTTACCTCCTAACTATTTTCTTTATTATTATGTATTATTTTATGGCTAGATTGTATTTTAGGCAATTTCAAAGAAATTTTATTTTTATTTAGTTAGAATGTATTTTAGGTAATTTTCTTGTAATGTTTGTTTCCTTTTAGACTAAAATGTATTTTAGGTAATTATCATATAATTTATCTTATTCACATTATTTCCCTATATTTTCCTTGAATGTTGTAATAGGTAGAAAAAGATTTTTTCACGATATAGAAAATAACCAAATTGATTTCTATTCAATTAATCGATGTTTTTCTAGTAAAAAGGGTTTTGGTTTTTCTTTAATAAAAGTCACAATGATAAAATTTGTTTTCATAAATTGGCTTGCGAGAACCAAAGTTCTCAAAGAAAATCAATTACCCTGTTTGATGTATGGTATTCTCTAATTTCATGTATTTCCTTTGTTTATGTACATATGTATGTTTTATTTATTTGTGTGATTGTATGATTTATTTTAATTTTCAAACTTGCTTAAGAAAAAGGATAAAATTATAAATTTAATCTAAAATTCAAATTAACTTGAAGTATAAATAAGAGTAGGTTATGAACCACTCTAGTTTTGGCCCTACAAGGTATTTCCCAACTCCAGTTGAGTGGCAACTCCTACTTTGTGGTGCCCAACTCACTCTTTCTAAGCTAATCAAATAGAATGACTTAGGATTCCTCTAATTTTCTTCTCATCTTTTGGGACTCGAGAGGTGTCATTAAGGTTAAGTCTTTGGTTATTTTAGTTTGACTAGTCTCAAAAGGAAAGGACGCGAATAGTTATCATCAAAGACATGGAATTGACTTTGATGAAACTTTTTCATCGTTATCTAATAGGATTCTTCTTGCTATTACCTCTTATTATGATTATGAGATATGGCAAATGGATATAAAGATAGCTTTCCTTAAAGGTAACCTATTAATGGAGGTCTATATGACATAGCCTAAGGAATTCATATCCACAGATAGCAAAAAAGTATGCAAGCTTAAAAAGTCCATTTATAGACTTAAGTAAGCATTTAGGAGTTGGAACATCTGATGTGATGAGAGAATCAAAGAATTTTATTTCTCATAAAATTTGGATAAACCATATGTTTACATGATGGTTAGTGGGTGTACTTATTTTCCTAGTATTATATGTTGAATGACATATTAATTATGGGAAATGATGTCTCTATATTACAATCAATTGAAATTTGGCTATCTAGGAAATTCTTTAGGAAAGACCATGGTAAAGCAACCTACATATTAGGGATTAAGATCTATAAAGATACATTTAAGAGGTTGATTGGCCTTTCACAATCTACATACGTAGTTAAGATGCTAAAGAGGCTTTTCATATATCTCTCAAAGAATGGGTTCTACCTAGTGACTCATGGAAAGGTCCTTTCAGAGTTTATGTGTGCAAAGACATAAAAGGAGAGAGAACGCATGAGTAAGATCTCATATTCCTCAGTTATAAAATTTATCATGTATGCCATGTTATGTACTAAACTTGATATAGCATTTTTTTCTGAGTATCATAAGCAAATTCTAATTGAACTATGGAGAGAAACATTTAGTGGCTATCAAGAATATCCTTAAGCACTTAAGAAGAACAAAGTATTTATTCTTAGTATATGGAGAAGGGAATTTGCAAGTAAGCTCGTATATGAATGCTAACTTTCAAAATGATAAAGACAATTGCAAATTTTTGTGTACTTATTCATAAGAGGTGCATTTAGTTGGAAGAGTTCTAAATAGGATACAATTCCAGACTCAGCAATAAAGGCAGAGTACATTACAGCTTCCAATGCTTCTAATGAAGTGGTATGGATCAATAAGTTCATCACTAAACTAGGAGTGGTACCAACCTTTGATGACCCAATACCTTTGTATTGTGAAAACAATGGGGCTATTTTATAAGCCAGGGAATCACTATCTCATCAATGATCTAAACATGCACTTAGGCATTACTATTTAATCAGAGAGACAGGTAAGAAGTAAAGATTGAAAGAGTCCCTACTTATTAGAGTATTACTAATCCTCTCATTAATATACTATTTTAGAAATTATTTGATCTCTATGTAAATAATATGGCTTTTAGGTACATGAAGATTGTGTAACGACC